>JABSTR010003411.1:0-57241 GCA_013339765.2 Haemaphysalis longicornis | reverse complement strand
CTTGCTTTCCAGCCCCTTCACAGCGTGGATTGGAGCCACTATTTTTTTATTCTGCTGCTAAAGGCAGCAATAGGTGAATTCGGCTAGAATGCCTTGATGCGCCTCCGACGATGCGGTGGGAGCGCATCCATGCACTCAAAGTTGGCAGCACTAGCATTGACCGGTTCAGCTGGCGTATATACGTCCAAAACTCAATATTTCTCACCCAAGCCAGTAGTCGAGGCCATGACGTGTTCCTCGTGGGGTAGACGGAACGGAAGGAAAAAATCATTCAGAGCTTGAGGACGACCCCGAATCCGAATCTATTTCTACCAGCATTGGTGCACTTGTGCCGCATCCACCATCACAGGATTGTCTTCACATAGCTTCGTGCTCAAACGATGCCTCACAGGCAAAGTCCAGTAGACCCAAAAGTCTGGGTCCAGTTTTTCTCGAACAAACAAAACTTATGGGTACAGCTACTTTGTGGACGCAAGACTACTCAAAGCTGATTCATTTTCTACTTTTTATTATTATATTTGGGAGAAATCTTCGCATCCCTCGTAACCCTGGCTTAATTATGGCCCACGAAGTTGGCCCGTTAGCCTCGAATGCACTTGCGTGTTGGATATACTAATCCAATAGGATTAGTTTGTTCAAAACTAACAATCGGTAAAGGATATTTAGGATAGCTCCATCAAAAGCTTTATTATTAGTTTAAATCTTGCGTAATTGGAGGGTGCCGGCCGCGTCCCCACTGGAAGAGAGGAGAGAGGGAGAGAGAGGAAGACTTTATTTAGTGACCCGGTAATTTCTCAGATGGTCGGCAGACGAATCCAGCTTGGACCCGATGGCAGCGTCTATGGCCGGGCCGTTCATGATTGAGGTGAATGCGGTGGTGTTGCTCGCTGAAGCCTGTGAGGGCGCGCACGGAGTGCCAGAGCCACTAGAGCCGTCTGGAAGTCCTTGTTGGGGCTGTGCAGCCCAGCCTCCAAGCCTGATTCGTTGGGAATATAACTGTTTTCCTGCATAGTGGGGCACTGCCATAGTATGTGTTGCATGTTGGCCTAGTTCTAGGACGGACGCAGCTAGGGTTCTCCGCATTCTTGCCCGGGAAACAGCTATCTCCCAATGGTCTCCTGAAGATTTCACATGCTCACGCATTCGTGCCTTTGGCCCGCACCTGCAACGTCCCCTTCCACTAGGCCTCCCACGGTCTGACGCAACTCTTCTTTGCCGTCTCTGGCTGGGGGTGGCATTCAGAAATGCTTACTCGTACTTAATAGGAATGGCGGCAAGCGCGGAGTGCGAAAAGTGCGGCACATCGGAGATGATACGCCACGTTTTATGGGAGTGCCCACGCTACTCGGCTTAAAGAAAAAAGCTGTCGTCAGCGCTGAGGAACCTGGACTCTCGGCGGCCATTTTCGGAGGAGAAGATTCTGTGCCACTGGCCTTCTCAGTCATCCACTCAGAAGGCGACTAAGGAACTATTACGTTTTCTACGGGCGACGAACTTGAACACTAGGCTACAGAGTGAGAGCCTCCAGTGTCAATCACTGTCAGTGCCTCAGTGCTGGGCATACGTGTCTGGTACAACTTTTCCTATTTTTTTCCTCTCTTTTTTTGCCCATTTCTCATTTCCCACGTGCAGGATAGCGAACTAGGCTCTAGCCAGGTTAACTTTTCTGCCTTTCTTCTACATTCTTCCTTCCTTCCTTCCTTGGCCTAGTCTCCGCAGGAAGGATAGAGAGAACTAGTTCACAAATCTCGTGATGTTGGTCGAGCAAAAGTCCGGTGTTTTACATATGACGAATGCATCAGTAAAAAAATACAGTATACGACATCTTTGTTTCCTTTGTTGTGTGCGCTTTCTTTCATTTGTAGGTGCGCACGGCTGCATAATAGTGGCTAGAAAAAGCAGCGAAACCTGCAGTACCGCCACAACCTCACCCACAGCTGGTGGGGGATCTGAGGGCTCGCCCAAAAAGCGGGGCTTGTCTACACGTAAACAGTGCGCGGAAAAGCTAAATGGGACCAGCCATTTCATCTACAAGCTCGTACGCCGAATCAGGAAGGACTGTGCTGTTTGTAGCGAATGGAAAACAAATGGAGGCTGGAGGGAAACGTTTTCCGCAAATTTGCAGTAGCAAGCCTAGCCTGCAGCCAGGAGATCGCTTCGAGTGGTTTCACACGCTGCTTTATTATCGGTTAAGAAGCTGCAAGAGAAGACATATATATCCTGTGAGTTTTTCTTAATAGCTGGCAGAAGACAGCTGAGTGGTTCCAATTATGTAGACTTAGAGCTAGACAACGGCCTATATCCAGCCAAATGAGCTTTTATGGCTTTCTCTCTTTAGCTTTAGGACGAATTCTTTTCAATAGCTGGCAAAAGACAGCTCAATGGTTTTGAGTCTGTAGAGTTAGAGCTAAAAAACGGCCTATAGCCAGCCAAATGAGCTTTTATGGCTTTCTCTCTTTAGCTTTAGGACGAATCCTTTTCAATAGCTGGCAAAAGACAGCTGAATGGTTTTGAGTCTGTAGACTTAAAGCTAAACAATGGTCTATAGCCAGCCAAAAGAGCTTTGTCGCGGCTAGCCTATAGAACTAAAGCCATAGATTTTTCTTTAGCTGGCTACAGTAGCCTGAATAGCTGTGACTCTATAGACTAAACACACTAGGATGTTCTATAGTCGTCTAAAGAGAATTGTATGGTTTACATTCTTTAGTGCAGGATGCATAAAAAATTCAATAGCTGGCTATAGCCTAATTTATGCACTTTCATGGGTGACCATAGGGACCCATAGGCGGCCATAGCTCACTATACATCTTTCTATAGACGCCCATAAGGCATTTTTGTATGGGCTGCCAGGCCTAACCCCACCACAGACGTTCGGATTGCCCCAGAACAAGATGGAGCCTTCTGGAATTGCCTTGACAAGGGGATACGGACCCGGTGGGCGATGGAATATAGCTACGTCGACGCCACACAGCAGAGCCCGCCGACATAAAAACATGGCGCCGCCGAGGAAGACCCGGAATGGAGCACACAGCTCCCCCGACGACAAGCAGCACTCAAGTCTTGCCAATCGAAGAAACAAACGGAACCCGTGCAAACACAGGTGTGGGAAAAACCGAAGTCTCCTAGAATGCCCAGTCTGCCCAACTTTGCGTACAAGATTGTCATCAAGCCCAAGACCACGGTAAGCCTCAGAAGCTCTGAAAGGGAAATCGTGAGAAGCATAAGGAAGCCCTAAGCGCACCACTACGTGAAGGGCCACTAATAAGAATACACGAACAACAGAATATAATCATCGCATATACCTGTAACGAAGAGGACGCAGTCGGAACGCTCGAAAATACAACTCATCCGCCTAGCTGGAAAGGAGGTACAAGTCGCCGCATACCCCACGCTACCGACCGACGTGTGCAGGAGAATTATCCACGGCATCCAGTTCCCGATGCTAGCAACGGCGAGATTGAAAGAGAAATTTAAGCTCCGGGATTCCACATCTTAGGCGCCAGGAGACTGGGAAAAACTAATTCCGCCATGATCGTCTTCGCCGGGAACAAGGTCCCGAACACAGTGACATACGAATGGCTAGAAAAGAGATGCTACATCTACAGGAAAACCCGCCCTGTGTACCTCAATTGTGGGGAACCGGGGCCACAGTGCAGATGTATGCCCAAACCAAAGGTTATGCCTGCGCCATTGTGGGCGGCCCCCCAATCCCGCGGAGGAACACCCATGTTCTCCCGTATGTGGGCTATGCAAGGGGTTCCATCAAACCTACGCAAAGCAATGCCCACTCAATTCTTCCGCCCAGACAAGCCATCGAAGATTGCGGACGGGGAACACAAGAACGAAAAGAATGGCGAAGGAAGAAGCCAATCGAGGGGAAGGCAAAAGGTGCGGTTGAGAAGCGGCCCCTGTAATGATGAGCGTCCGCGCGTCGGTGACGTCGATGTAGACAATCGACGTCACCGACGGCGCGGACGCTCATCATTACAGGGCCGCTTTACATCCCGCCGCCGGCAATCCGCCTGGAAAGCAAGGAAACAACAGCTCCAAAAGGGAAGGTCACACCTGGAGCGACCAACCATGAAGCCACCCTCCGGCCAGGCAAACCAGCGCAACGAAGCAGAACGTCCTCGGGGCCGCCTGCTGCCAGCGGTGGAAAAGACTTCGAGTAAGGTGAGCTGTGCAGATTGGCCTCCCCTTCCCACACACGCACAACACACTCAACAAAATGACGAGTTGCAGACACTCGGAAAAGAGAAACAATACTCTTAAGGTGCGCTTAGCAGTCATGGAAGCACGCATTGAGGAAGTCACAAAGAACACTCAGCAGCACGGCATGAGTGAGACCAACACGAACTCTTCCCCCCCGGTAAGCGCAGCCGCAGCAACATGGACAAGTGCAACCAAACCCACCACTTTCTCTGGGAGACATCTACCAGCAAATAATACAAGAGTTCCAAGCCTTCCGAGAGCAAACACAAGCTCAGCTCCAAAGGCACAGGAAAAATTCACAGAAATGGGAGAACAAATTGCAGGAAAACAGAAGATACATCCAAACAGCCATCACCGCGACACGCAGAGAGAAATGCAGGAGAGGAAAAAAGACGCAGGGAGCCAAGATCTATGCAAGGAGACTGGTATTCTGATAAAAACTCCATATGCCACACCCCTCTAAGTTAAGCGTATGGCAGTGGAGCTGTCGGGGCTACGGGCTTAAACAATCTGCCCTAAGCCTCTTTATCTCTCAACAAGACAGACCCCCGGCAGCCATTCTCCTACAAGAACTCTATGTGACGCCTATCAAGTTAAAGGATTACATAACGTACCAACAAGACCACTACACGGCCACACTACTACACAAACACTACACGGCCATTTTAAGAGACCCATTGGACGTGGACACCTCACATTGTCATGTGACCATCCTTCCAATCAATAGAGGTGCAGCCGGAATACACATCCTTAACGTGTACAGCCCTCCTAAAGACCGTAATCCGAAACTGCCTCAACTCATCAGAGGCTTCTTGGGGCGAGCTAAGAGGGAACCGGTCATTATAGGGGGCGACTTCAACGCCCCGCATCCCTCATGGGGATACCCTAGTACTACCCTCAAAGGGAGGAAATTGGAAGAGGCGATCAACCAGGAGGGCCTGACTCTCCTGACAGACATTGAATTTCCAACCAGGATGGGGAATAGTGTAAGTAGAGATACATGCCCAGACCTCACAATGGTAAGAAACGTCAGAAGCCCAAACTGGAAAAACGTCGACCAACATCTAGGCAGCGATCACTATATCTTGATGACCGAATTCGATAGTATTAGATGCAAAAAAAAAATTGGAGAAGCCAGAATTACTGAATGGACAAATGGAGAGAAAGTAGAGTTAATAAGGCGATCTCTATACGAGCATCGAGGAATGGACGAGAAATGCAGTTGAAGAGATCACGTCATACACTAAATCGTAAATACTACGGATGATAGCCCGGCTGTAGATTGCCGTCTCCTGCACATATGGGATGCTAGAAGAGCCCTCAGAAGGTGGTGGAAACGACAGAAACATAATAAGAAATTGAAGAGTAGAGTAGGAGCGCTCAATCGAGAAGCTGAGAGCTACACCATCAGTGTAACAAACAGAACTGGAATGCACTGTGCGATCAATTTGAGGAAAATTAAGCGTGTCAAAAACTTGGAAACTGTTAAGGGCCTTGATAGACCCGAACGGGACGAGGGCGGCCTCGCAAGAACGCCTAAACAAACATACATCTAACAGAAGGGTCAGATGAAGAGGTTATAAAGCGCTTAGCAGACAAATACCTCTGTACCGATCCCCCAGAAGATCAGCCCGAATACGCAGGTGAATCGAACGAGGAACTAGGCAGACCGATAACCACTGAAGAATTTAGAGCGGAAATAACACTCCTGAAAAAAACGGCAGCTCCTGGACCAGACTCTATTACAGCTCGACAACTATTCAACATGGACGACGACACGATCGCCCAACTCGTGCAACACGTTTTTCTGGAACATTGGGATCGCGGAATCACACCACCAGGCTGGAAGAAAGCTGGAATCAGATTTATCCTGAAAACCAACAAGGCACTAAAACTAGAAAACCTGAGACCAATATCGCTTACCTCGTGTCTAGAGAAGGTATTCAAAAGGGTAATAAACACGACGCTCACTAAATTTATTGAGAAGAACTCGCTATTGCCAAACACACAATTCGGATTTCGACCACACATGTCCACCCAAGACATACTCCTATGGTTGTACAAGGATCTTCTGGAGAAGCCAACCAGGCAGGGCCCAGGCTAGGTGCATCCTAGCTTTCGACTTAATGGGAGCGTTTGATAATGTTCTTCACAGCAGTATAATCAAGGGATTAACGGACATTGGATGTGGGCAGAAGACGTACCGGTATATCAGAAGCTTCCTCACAACGCGACAAGCTACTGTATCCCCGGGGAACATCAAATCGGAGCCGATAACTCTGGTTACAGGAGTAACTCTGCAAGTAGCGGTTCTCTCGCCCCTTCTCTTCAACTTGGCCGATGAGAGACCTCCCCTCTGCACTGGACAGCATTCACGGGATTCGTCACGCCATATATGCAGACGATATCACGGTATGGTGCAGAACAGGGAGCGACGCAGAAGTGGAGGAGAGCTTTGCAGATGGCCGCCGATGTAGTTGATGCCTATGCTAAAAGCAGGGGTCTGCAATGCGCTCCGGAGAAGTATGCTCTACTGATCTTGAAGAACCCCCGAAGAGGACCAAGCGATAACATAGAAGTTCACATCAATGGCGAGTTGGTCCTCTAGACCCAACTGCATCAAATATTGGGACAACACATTCCACAAGGCATGGGAAATGGGGCTACACTAAAAAAACTCGGGGCAGCAACAGAACAAGTCCTAAGGATGATAAGAAGAATTAGGAATAAAGGCCACGGACATGGTGAACGGGGGGCTACCCGGCTAGTGCAAGCTTTTATTGTATCGCGTATCATCTACGGACGGCGTACCTCCGACTCACCAAGGGCGAGGTAGAAAAACTAAACATTCAAATTAGAAAAGCATACAAGACAGCCGTGGGGATCCCAAACTCGAAATCTACCATCAGACTTCTAGAGCTCGGGGTTCATAACATGGTGGAGGAACTGTGGGAAGCTCAGAAGATAGCCCAAATTAAGCGGTTTAAACAAACATCCAATGGAAAGTGGCTATGGAGCAGTTACGTATCACCACGCCCGGCGGGAATCCAGAGCCGCTAGAAGATCTTGCTCTAGACATGAGAGCCAAAAAACCATCAATCGAATACCTAGGAATATGCATCCCATACATAACGCCGAGGGAAGGAGAGCCAGGGCCGAGTATCTGGGGCGACTATGGGACAGTAATCAGAACACTTTATACGTGACGTCGCCGGACCTCAAAAGGGCAAGATGGTAGCCGCAGTTACGACACCGGATGGAAGAGTTGTAAATTCGGCTACCCTAAAGACAAAAATCGCCACCCAGGGGGAAGAAGCAGCCATCGCCCTAGCTATCGCTGACAACCCCAGGGCAATAATTTTAACTGATTCGCAAGAGGCCTGCAGAAACTTTATACAGGGAAATGTCTTCAAAATCACCCACCAAATTCTTCGTAAACGCCCACCGGAAAATGTGCTCATAATATGGACGCCAGGACACACGGGTCACAAGGGGTATGAGGCCGCAGATGCCACAGCCCGAGGTCTTCTTATCCGGCCCCCTTGTACCAAGCCCCGTCCTTAGACATGGTGAGCGTTACCTTCACCGAATATTTGAGCATATTGAGACTCAACAGAAGAACATTTCCACCACCGGACAAATGCCTCAGTAATGAAGAACAACACATTCTCAGGAGATTGCAGACAGACACATTACCCACACTGGCTAGATTACACAGCTGGTACCCCACGTTATATTCACCTTTTTGCCCGCACTGCCGGGAGAGGGCGGACGCGTACCACACAGTGTGGGCATGCCAGTACATACCAACAGTACACCCACTCACAAACACGTCAAGGGAGCAGTGGGAGGCCACCCTGCGCAGCGATGACCCTGCCTGCCAGCGATGGCTGGTAGAGAGAGCCATAGCGGCGATGGAGGCCAGTGGAATCCCAGAATTGGGATAGCCACCTTCTTTCCTCCCTCTTTTTTTCTTCTTTTGAATAAAGATATTTCAATCGCTTTTTCATCCCTTTCCTGCGTGTTTTTGGACACCGCCATATAAACACATGTGCGTCATCGTTTATCCCATGTCCGTCAAGAAGCATAACTACTACTCTGCTTCCTGCGACGAGAAGCGTCGTCTGATCATCATCGGGGGTCGCGGCGGTACTTTTAAAGACGATAGCCTTTCTTGCCCTACTTAAACCCAGAAATTTGGTCTGTCCGTATGTCTGTCTGTCTGTCTGTCCGTCTGTCTGCCTGTGACTCGATTCAGCCTCCCGGCCAAAGTAAAATGGCGCAAAGTAAAATGTATACTGCGCAATAGTCTTATATACTCGAAGGTGAAATGAAACGTCTAAGCCCGGTTTATATGTTCATACTTGTCAACTTTTTGTACAAGAACAAGGCATTACGCAAATATAAGAGAGGAATTTAGTTCAAGGGGGATATTTACAAAGTTCCTTTTTGAAACAATTCATGGATGCTTGGTTTTTCGATAGCAAATGATATTTTACATCTACTGCAGAAAACCGCCGCCTCCTGACGGCAAATGAAAATCACGCCCAGCAACAGCAACGAAAGGTTTCCACTAGCTAGGTTCCACGTTCTGCTTGCAAACGCACGTGGAGCACGGCCGATGCGGTTCTATAAACCTTGTAGTAGGCCCGCCTCCATTCACGCGCGTCTACGCCGTAGTGCAGCGCTGGCATCGAGGAACCCGGCCCGTAGCAGTGAAACGCGGTAAATCAAATCGCCTTGCGCAAACCTTTTAGTGTGTTTACCTTGGGATGAGCGCAACGGTATAGGAACAGCATGAGAGGTGAGACGGGAAAGCAAAGGGGGGGCGTTCCTTGGCAAATTCTCTACGAAGACTATCGTCTTTTGACGGCAACGAAAGGAGCAGATACGCGGCCAATTTTTTTCTCAATGTGCGCTTCGTGTAGCGCGCCCTTACGCTATCGTGTTGGTATATATTTTTAGCTCTGTTATCACGCTTCTTATTAAGGCACTCTCACGCTAGGCCGACACGATGATGACACGACGGCGACGCAGACTTCTGAGTTGGCAGGTCGCGTTGTCACACGACGCCCGAGAACGACATAAACGCATCGGGCATTGAAAGTCCACATAGAGTGACTGGCTCGGCGTCTGAAAACGCCGAGCACCTGTCATTCGATCGTTGGCCGACGGGTCGCCTGACACCAATCGCGAAAATGAAAACTGCGCCCTGACAACATGGCGCCGTTATGAGTGCGGCTTTGTTTCCCTGGGCGTCGGCAGAGGGTGCAAAACGGCCGCTTCCCCATCCCCTTATTAGCACTGCCCCCGCCACTTCCCCTCTTTCCCTTAGCAGCGCTGCTCCATTCGTTCATGCTTGTTTCAACAGCCACATCTGTTGTTATTGGCCGTAATTTCCGTGTTGGAGCAAAAAAATACCAAAACATATCCGGACCTCGTGAGAGCGTGCTTCGTGGCGGCTGCCAAGTCCCCGGCTCGCGCAGTGGCTTTGCAAAAATATTAATAAAAAACCGCCCGCGTTTGCCGCAATCGTGGCCACCCTTTCTCGGAACGAGAGACGCGTCCATAGCGTACACCCCTCGTTCGCCTTTTCTCTCTCCTCTTTTCCTCTTTTCGCCGTACGCATGCGCTCGGCACTCTAGAACTCTTAAGCGTAGTAGCATCTGAAAGACAGTTTGCTTGGGAGAGGTCCCCCTCGGCCACCCGATTCTCCAGAAGCCATTATGGATGATTGGAAACATAGCTACAGCTGCGCCACTCCTTCCGGAGACGGCTTGCACATCCCGCCACCACTGCCTCGAGTCGACGACGTAGAGTTCGTGGAACTGTACAATGCTGAGGATGAATTTAAATCGAACACGCCGCAAAGAAGGCGACGATGTATTCTATGTATGTGACGACGATGAGTAGCAGTTGCACCGCAGCTATGGAAATAACACTGAGAGTGTAACTTAAGTAATTTCCGGCAATGCACACTTAAAACAACTTCGCCATTCCAGTCTTACGTGCGAGTGCAACCTTCCTTCAATTTGTTCTGTATATAATAGGCAGTGGGAAACTTTTCATTGCGTTTATTGTGACCTCACCGTCAAAAAGGTAGATAGAGAGGGCGATTTTGTTGGGTCATGGCCGCGCTCGACTCACCTGTTCCCGCGCTACGGAGTCGGCTCTCCTCCTCCCGCGCGCGCGCAGAGAGTCGAGTCCGGCCGTGGTTGAGTTTTCTTCAGCAGGAACGCAAGTCGGCACGGTAAAACAAAGATCTGATCTAAGCCACCCACCCAAGTTCGCCTTCACCTTGCAAATTCTGCCTCTAATATTTTTCCTGTAAAGCAGCAGTTTTTGTTCGGACGAATTATTAACACATATACCTCGTCCATGCCTGAATCAGCCATGCCTCGGTTATTTGATTTCGACTCCAGTCGCTAACGCCGGGTGCTAGCGCCCCTCAATGGCCTTGTCAAATTTATTTCGAAAGACTCGGTTCGTTCGCTCTTGCGAAACATTCTCGTCAGAAGCTGCTGCTTGGGGGACGAAGCGTACGTTTACTTTTTGTGCGGAGCACTTAAGGGGCTCGCCTTGTCGTCGTAGCTCACTCTCTGGACGCAACATGAGCCACACGGCGTTTATGTCGCCGCGGACGTCCAACATTGGCTTCGAAAACCAAGCGGTTTAAATATTCATAGGCGTTCAAAAGTCGTGAACTACTGGCGCTGGTGATACATCTTCCCGTTGTTTAACGCAAAGAAAACTGCAGGTACATTTGAGGCAAAATATACGTAATTAACCGCCATCGCCCGCATTCATTTAGTTAGGAATGCTCGTTGGCTTGGTTTTTACTATAGTAAGCGAAAATTGTGGCAGTGCAATTTCCGTCACGGCGGGAGAAAAGCAAACAACAAAAAGAACAGAACTCCCGCTGGAGCAATTTCAGGCAGGTGGCGCGCGAGCACTGCGAAGGCGGGAAATTTGAAATGCGTTCGACAAACCTCCGTTGTATTCATCAGGAGAGGAATGAGACGGGGGCGAAGAGTGTGACAAGGGGCAAACGTGAGCAGATAATGGTGCCATAGCTCTTTGGCGAATGACTGCTTAGCACTTCCGACAGCTTTCACATTGTGTGGAACAGCTTTAATTTTTTTAGTACACGTTTAATAAAGCTCTGCAACGCCATGACTGGAAAGAACAAAAGTGCAGGTGAATATGATAACCTATTTCGACCTTCGAGCCCCCAAATGTTTAACACAAAAGCCCAGAGGAACGGTGCAGCATAACCACCAATAAATGCATTCGTTCCTGTCAGGCTGCGGAAATGCACGCTCTTTTCTTTGTAACTCGGCCACGGCATCTGAGCGTTTGCTCAAAAGCAGTTTATGGATGTCACGGTTGAACGCCTTGGCTTTACTTGTCACCTGTTGATGCAAGCTCTTCTTCCGCAGATGAATTGGCGAGTCCGCTGTCCCGCCCGAAGTCGTACTTGCGGCTGCCATTTGAAAGGCGAATTATTGCCATAATTTTTGGAAGCAAATCTTTCTACCTCTAACAGCTGACGATTCCTTTGTGGCGTGCGGGAAAAGAACTCAGAACGCGGATGGGGAAGGGCGAGGGCGATTTAACTCCCAGAGCCCAGTGTAGATGGCGCGGTGATAGGGCGCTATTACCCAGCGTTTCCAGCACGCAGCTGCCTGCTCGCACCGGCGGGCGTGTTGAACGGACGGCTTTGTCGTCTGCTTTAGCGACGGTCGTTTTTGGCCTGTTGTGGCGTGGTTCGCGTCCGTTGCGCGCAACCTGCGCTCGGCTTCATTAACTTGTTCGGCAGCACTTCGCGGGTCGCTCGGACCCGACGGAATTAAGTACGTAGTAGTACGGTAAACATACGTTAAGAAACAGTTGCAAGTCAGGAAAACTAAACGTAGAGACCATATACAGACATGTGGCCCCTACAGATATGATACCTTTTACACACTGCTTGCCACGAATGGGACTCCGTTATCTATATCGGTGAATACTAATAAGGTTGTGTTTTAACAAGTATTACAAAAGGCGAGAGGAGAAACTGGTTCTGATCAATAGCGATTGTAAAAGTTCCCTTAGCTTTCTCGCAACAATCATATTTACTAAACCGACTTGTTTAAATCGATATAAATAAGAATGACTAAGTTCCCATGCCGAATTGTTTCCGTGTCTGCGCTTGTGTTGCGCTGTGCAGCAGTCCCAAACTCGCACGGCCGGGTTACAGCTGCGGTATCGCCCGCCGCTCCAGCCCGGCCGCGCCCTACGCTCCTGCTTTCGGGAAACCCCCCCCCCCCTCCCCCCTTCCGAAATTCAAGGTAAGGGATAGCAGAATCTCTGGTTTCGCTATTTGTAGAACCACGTGCTAGAATTCAAGTGACGTCGCATGGGAAATTGTTGCGGGGTCGTTTAAAGCTTTGCTTTCCGACCACCTTCACAGCGTGAGATTGGAGCCAGTTTTTTATTCAGCTGCTAAATGGCAGCAATAAGTGAATTCGGCTAGGATGCCTTGATGCACCCCCGTCGATGCGGCGGAAGCGCATCCTGTCATCGAAAGTTGGTAGCACCAGCATTCATCGGTTGAGCTGGCGTAGTGTCCAAAACTCAACATTTCTCTCCTAAGCCAGTAATAGAGGCCATGACGTGTTCCTCGTGGGGTAGACAGAACGGGAAGGAAAAAATTTTCACCATCTTCCCGTAGGGGATCCCTGAGTAGTATGCGAAGCAGCCATGGGGTATTCCGGGGAGCAGAGGAGCATCGGAGAGGAGGGGAAGGAATGCCTCGCATACTACTCAGTGTTCCCCCAGGGGAAGATGAACGACGGTGGTTGAACGGGAAGCTATCTTGTGAAAGATTGTTCGGTTTGCCAATCCCTAGGGGCATCCTACCAGAATCACCACCAGCGGTTCCTGGCCAGGCATGCGCAGTGGGGGTGTGGTACTCAGGGTTCCCCTACAGGAAGATGACGACGCTGGTTGAACGCCAAGCTATCTTGCGATGGATTCTTTGGTTGGCCAGTCCCTAGGGGAATCCTGCCACAATGATCATCAGCGGTTGCCTGGCCAGGCATGTGCAGTGGGGGGTGGGCACGGCGGACAACGACGAGGGAGGGAGGGACACAGCCCCGAGCATGAGATGCTTTGCATCTAAAAGTGCGGCGAGGGCACCTGGCGGCCTCCGTGCGCCAAAGTGAACTCGCGTTTCTGGCCATCTCGATGTTTTAGACAAGTAATAGGCTTGGCTGAGCTGCCTTCGACATCCGCGAACCTCGTCTATTTTATGTTTTTGCGAACCGAAATTGGACTTTGGAAGCTTCTGTAAAGAAAAACACGTGGCTGAATTTATAGTAGCGCCTTGCTAGGTAAAGAAGAGAAAACATTTCCGAGCTTATCGACGACCGCGAATCCGAAAGTATTCCTACCACCATTGCCGCACTTGTGCCGCATCCACCGTTACAGGATCGTCTTCACATAGCTTCGCGCTCAAATGATATCGTTCATAAGCAAAGTCCATTTGACACAAAAGTCCGGCTCCAGTCTTTCGGACAAAGCATTCGGGTACACCTACTCTGTGGGACACAAGACCAATCAAGGCTGATCCATTACCTACTTTGTTATGATATTTGGCGAGAAATATTTCCGGTCCCTCGTAACCTCGGCTTTAACATTACCCACAAAGTTGGCCCGTTATCCTGCGATGCACTTGCGTATTTGATATATTTCAGGATTGGTGAGATCAAACCTAACGATCAGTAAAGGATATTTAGGATAGGTGCATCCAAAGCTCTATTATTGGTTTTTAAGCTTGGGTAAATGGTGGGGGCCCGCAGGGTTCACACTGGGAGAGAGAAAGAGAGAGAGAGAGAGAGAGAGTAAACTTTTAAAGGAAAGGAAAATGTCCTGGGTAGATGTCCTGGGTATCGAGTCGAATCAGGGCTCACAGTTTCAGATGACTACACCATATGTTGTGCAGAGTCATTGACGCATAATAGTGGGCCGCAAGAAAAATGACGAGACGCCACAGCCATGGCGTCCCGTTCTCGGCAGCGTTCTTCATCTTCGTGAACACAGAATCTTCCGGGGCATTCCCGTTGTACCACCAATTCTGCCAGAAAGACGCAACAGAAGAGTTGCGTATGCCGGTCTGGGTGAAACCCAGACTGTACAGAAGTACATCGAAGATGATATTGGCCGCTATTCCGACGGCCGCTGAAAAGAGAAGGATAAGATGAAGTCAGGCATTTTGCGTTGCTTAATCATCGACCTCGCAACGCAAACGAATGTAGAAGAAATATAATATAACAACGTATGGGTACGAGGCAGTTGGTACACCATTATAACTTCGTTAGGCGCAGCAACGAAAACACAGGACGTTGGACACAAGGACCAGCGTCATAAAGTCTAAGAAATACACAAAAGTCGAGTCACGACTTTTCAACAGTTTAAGTAACATGCTTGTCTCAGTTAGACAAGTATTGATGGTAATGTTTCGTTGATACCGTTTCATAACGCCGATTTTATTTAACATTTTTAAACTCGTCTTCGGCAGTAAAACCCAATTTTACCATTAAATTTTATTTTTTAACGTAATTTACTGATCACAAATTCCGTACACGCCAAAGCTATTTCGCCGGTATACTAGTAAAATTGAAGTTGTTTCTATTGCACTTAGCAGGGCTTCAAGTTCTTATTAATGAGCCCAATAACTTGTACATATCCGGAGCACTTCTTAAGGCGAAAAGGAGCGGTTTCTTGCTGATCTACAGAGGAAGTGCATTGGGTGTCTCAGTGAGCCTAGCAATGTTCTTTTTATTTTTTATTTTCTTGCTATTGTAACAGTCATAATGATAGTCATGTGAATGGCTTAGAAACGGTCTCCGAAAGAGAGAGAGAGAGAGAGAGAGAGAAGAAGACAAGAAGAAGAAAGTGATTGTGGAGGGGTGGGGGGGGTTGGGGACATAGTGGCCCGGTAACTGTCCGGCGTGGTGCCGACACCTCAGCCGGCCTAGAGAGAGAGAGAGAGAGAGAGAGAGAGAGAGAGAGAGAGAGAGAGAGAGAGAGAGAGAGAGAGAGAGAGAGAGAGAGAGAGAGAGAGAGAGAGAGAGAGAGGAGAGAGAGAGAGAGAGAGAGAGAGAGAGAGAGAGAGAGAGAGAGAGAGAGAGAGAGAGAGAGAGAGAGAGAGAGAGAGAGAGAGAGTAAACTTTTTAAAGGAAAGGAAAATGTCCTGGGTAGATCAGCTGAAGCTGATCTACCGAACTTTTTTCCTTGAAATTATATAGCATAGGCTGTTCAAAAACCATGCGAGAATAAAACTTACTGGCGAGCAAATTGGTCTCAATTCGCCTCTTCATATGGGTCTGCGCCAAAAAGAAAAACAAGGAGCTTAAGTTTTGCTGGTGGTTTTTTGCAGTAGCAGTACAAATATTAACAGCGCCCAGACATCTTGACTGAGCGGGTAATTTGCCGCTGCCAAAGTTAATGAGGCGATCTGTTACAAAATACGAACAAAAACACCGCAAAGGCGAGGTGCTCGTTTTCATGGTTACGCGAAAGAAAACCTTTAGGAGCTTTTCAAACCATTTATTACTTCATTGATTGATTGATTGATTGTAGGGTTTAACGCGCCGACGCAACGCAGGCGATGAGGCGCACCGTAGTGGAGGGCTCCGGATTAATTTTGACCACCTGGGGATCTTTAACGTGCGCCGAAATCTCGTACACACGGGAATTTTTGCTTTCGCCTCCATCAGAAAAGCGACCGCCGCGGCCGGGAATCGAGCCCGCGACCTCGTGCTCAGCAGCGCAACGCCTTAGCCACTGAGCCACCGCGGCGGGCCCATTTATTACTTCAACTGTATGCTAAATAAGAGTCACTAATGAGTTTCTCCCCCAAATTTTACTTTATTGTTAACTACAATGCAGCTTGGTCCGCAGATTAGGAGTCATAACCGTTCTGGCAGGCTCTTAGTATAAAAAAAAACGCGCGTGATATTTTTATTCCTTTTCTCTTCAAAACAGCGTGCTTATTTTGAATTTATAATATTGCACATTCATTGTTGCATTTTTGTGCCATAATATTGAATTTACGGCCAATAAAAGGTATCAATCCAAGTCAATAACGACACTCAGGTGAGCGCAAGCTATAATAGCGGCCCATGACGAAACAGGCGACCTGTATGTGAGCCTCACAGACGCTAGCGCCAGATTCGTCTGTAGTGTATAAAGTTAGAAACTCTATGCACGAACCACCAACTGATTTGTGGAAAGAAGGACAATGAAAGTACGGCCGACCCTTCAGAAAAGATACGTGAATACAGAAGTCGTCGCTCCTGCGCAGTGAAGTTGATTTGATTTGATTGTGGGGTTTTAACGCGCCGACGCCACGCAGGCGATGAGGCGCGCCGTAGTGGAGGGCTCCGGATTAATTTTGACCACCTGGGGATCTTTATCGTGCGCCGAAATCTCGTACACACTGCGCAGTGAAGTTCTTTTTGAGTTGTGTGGGAGGCAAAATGTTCGGCAGACCGTCGCCCGCCATTCCCGCAACCGACGCCATCAAACCATAGCGGCTCTCCCATAGTAATTAATGCCAGCAGGAACATTGTGTCACCTAACTAAATAGGGGTGGACTGGGCAGAAGGTGATCGCCGGTGCCTGAAAAAACCAGATGAAGTCAGAGCTTACTAATCGGCCCCCCGAGTACAACCCGATGGCTCTGCAAGCCAACCGTATAGGGAAGATGATGTCGATGGTGATCGCGTTCAACGGACCCAAGGTGCCAACCAACGTCAAGTACGTCAACCTGCTCGTCGAGTGCTCACTCTACCGGAAGCAGATAGACAATTGTTTCCAGTGCGGCCGACTCGGCCACCGCACGGCCACCGCCCAAATCCATCGAACCGGATCTGCTGTGGCTGCGACGTCCAGAACCCCAACGACATCACAAGTGTGTACCCAAGTGCAGCCTCTGCGGAAGCTGACACCTCCCGGAAGACAAGACGTGCAAGGCTCGATACAAGTCGCCGTACGTGGTGCGGAAGCGGCAGAGAGCCGCCAACGACGAGACGGAGAAGGTTCACCACCGCCCCGAGAGGAAAAAGCTGCGTCACCTCCTCCCCAGCGACACAGGATCCGCCGCTCCCTCTCCGGGGAAGGCGGGAGTAGGAGCGAGAGCTGCGAATCGAGGCCGGGTTCGAGAGCGTCATCGCCGGCTGTCGCGGCCAAGACTAGCAGGCGCGAGTAACGTTCGAGGTCAAAGACCAGGAGCGGAACGCCGAAGCCGTTCGCCGATAAACGGGTGTGTTGGGTCGACAAGTTTCCCGTCGCTCGTAGTAACGATAAAGATTTCACCCCACCTACCCCTCCCCATCCCTGTAACGACTGTAAGGAGTGCTCATAACTCAAATAGCTGATAGGAAGCAGTACCAACAGGTGCAGATGCAAAATCAGCAGTTTAAGGCACTAATAGAACGCGTGGAGGCATTACATAAATCAGGGAACGCCGAGGACCGCGCTAAACGCACTGTAGTATCCGGGGTTTTCGCATCTCGGCGTTTCGGTAGTTCTACCACCAGGGGGCTAACCCCAGGCTATATATATGACGTCACTGAATAAATTATCCTCTCTTGGCTTGACTCTTTCACCGGGCGTTTGTCTCCTGCTTCGCCCTTCGGGGCCGTCGCCGACGCGACACTACAATGGCGCGGTCCGCCCGCTGCGATGTCGAAACATCAAAGTGAGCCGCGAGACCCTGAACGAGATATTCATAGTCGTTGCCGGTGCTTGCGCCCGCCGGTCTGGCTGACTCGATCATGTGTGCAATTCGGTTAGCTTCCGTTCCCAAAAAGGTCTTCAAAAACGCTGATTTGCGTCGCGGAGTGAATTTTTCACAGCCTGCTGCGATTAGGTATGTTTCGAACGAGCGGTGCCACTCGCGCCATGAAATGGCCGGCCTCCCCGGGCCCGGCAAAAATGGTTGCGGCTTCGCGGCTATGTCAGCCATCTTGACCCGATAATGAACGAAGTTGTGCCGCTTTACTTTCCTTTATGAAGTTTATATAATCCTGGCGCGAAAAATACTTGGTGCCAGTTGACGATATCTTGCAGTATTACCTGAAGGTTACATGTCACTGGACGTATTTGCTGCGTGTCGCTCGATGCACGTCGATTTCGGCACTATGCTGCTGGCCGCCGTTTCCTCGCCGGTGCGGTCGTCCGCGTAGGCCTAACTCTCAATAGCTCCCGGCTGACTGTTTCAGCCCTCACTACTTGAAAATAAAACTTGCGGCCTGTTCGGCGGCTTACGCACTATTGAAGGAATGTCGAGCGCTTACATTTCGGAAGGTTCTTGAGTCGGCTGCGCCATTGTGGTGTCGCGTCGGCGACGGCCCCGAAGGGCGAACCAGGAGACAAAGGCCCGGTGAAAGAGTCAAGCCAAAAGAGAACAATGTGGAATAATTTATTCAGTGACGTCATATATATACCCCGGGGTTAGCCCCCTGGTGGTAGAATCCCCGAAACTCCGAGATGCGAAAACCCCAGATACTACACGCACAATAGCCAAAACATATACCCATCCGGAACCGCCGCCGGTGGTGGTTGTAGCGAAAGAAGACCAGCGTCTGGCTTCCGATGCGGTGATGGTGATTAGCTTCCCATTAGCGAGGCAGTGCGCCCCCCGATCCCCCTCTTCCTCTTCTCCTACTGTCTCCCCCTGCCTGCGCTTCGTTATTTCTCAACACACTCCCGCCGCCGCCAAGTTCGTTGGGAGCTAGCTGGCAGCGGCACGGGCAACGAGCGCTTACTGGGTTGTTGGGTCAAAGTGACATATCTAAAAGTGAAGACTACGAATGTTCGTACGGTCACCCGGGATAACAAGGTGTGCTCGCGGTTTTCGGCCAGAAGACAGCCGCCAGGATCGAAAGGAAACAGATGATGCGGGCAACCAAGTGCCCAGAGAACAAAGAGCGAATGCAGTATCACTGCCGCTGGACTCATATCCTGTCCGGCCTCCACGAATCGATCGATGCGCTGAAGTAACAATGCTGTTTCTTGGGCGGACAAGGAGACTTTACTTTGGTCGGGCGCGTAAGCGTGGCAGAACGTCGCGTCCTGCATGGAATCGTGCTCGCCAAAGAAGGGGTCGCCACCATCGAAGCAACCGTTCTGTGTCGCCGCGTGGATTCGTCGCCAACGGGATAGTATGAGAGCGGCTGCTGCTCGCCTCAGGAGTCGAACCTCGCTCACGGAGCGCCGGAGAAGCATCCGCTTCGTTATCCTCTGAAGCGGGTCTACCTTCCGACACGAATCGCGTTTTCGTTGCCGGACCCAACGAAACAGTCGGCGAACCATAGCCGGGCTGCTGAAATGTTGCAGAAACGAGAGCTGCGTCCCCAACGAAACGATCGCAACAGGGTCGCAGGGACGCCTTCAAAGCGGGAGTTGCATCGGTGATTCCAAGGTCATGGCAAGGCCGGTGAGAGGTCTCCGGACCGGAAGTCGAGTCGTCGATGCGACGGTTGTGGGAGAGCTGTATTGACGTCTCCGAAGTGAGAATTGCGTCTGTGACACCAGCGTCATTCTGGGGCCACTTCGACATCTCCAAAGCAGAAGTATCGTTGGCTAGGCAAGATTCACGGAACGGCTGCTGAGCCGTCTCAGAAACGGTAGCCTTGTCAGCAACGACGAGGTCCCGGGAATGTCCTTGAAACTTCTCCGATACTGCAGTCACGTAAGCAGCGGGACTGCGCAGTTGCTGGAGCCTCTCTCCCTGGCTGAGCACCTCGGTGTCCTGCTTGGCGTTCTGAAAGGCCGAAGCGCCTCCGTCGCAGTTGTCCTGTTCTTCTACCGGCGTGCCAGTCATTTCCCGGACGGGTGGCACGAAACCCGGGACCATTGGCCGCCGGGCCTCCTTGGGGAGCGAGCAAATTGTCGAGGTTGCGATGCGGGTGGTGAACAGGGCCGCCTGAGGTTGAAGGATGGGGCTTGCGGCAGAGTCTTGGGTTTCAGAGAAGCGTACACGCGTTCTCAGGGCGCAAATACGCTCATCGTAATCGATGGCTTCCAAAACGTCAGCATCAAATTCTTCATCCTTCAGGTTCTCCTGAACTTGAGCGTCGAGTTGGTGAAGGCTCACCTGGTCATGCAAAATAAGGTCGAGGACATTTTGTCTGTCAAGGGCCGTTGCTGCCTGGCTCCGCAGCAAGGCGTCGAGGACTGTCATGGTCCCGAAGATGGTGGCTCGCAGAACATCTCGGCGAATACGAAGTGCGTTCATGACATTAGTCGATGAAGCAAGACGCTGGGGTTTCGAATACCTAGGAAACAAGGGCGGGCTTGGGCACGAGCCGAAAGGGGTGGCGGCTGAGGGCAAGGCTTCCAGGATGAAGCAGTACGAAGGTATCCAAGCCTCGCGTGCCTCGGAGCCGCTGCGCCGTCGAACGTAGATCCGCTCGCGCACCAGTTCCCGGGTTTCACGGCACCAGAAAATGTGTAGCGAAAGAAGACCAGCGTCTGGCTTCCGATGTGGTGATTTTGTCGATTAGCGAGGCCGTACGCCCCCCGATCCTCCTCTTCCTCTTCTCCTTCTGTCTACCCCTGCCTGCGCTTCGTTATTTCTAAACAGTGGTTATGGAAGCCGAAAAAAACGGAACCAAACCCGCCGAGGCTACCGCAAACGGAACCCACGATGCAAATGGCGATGGACATGCTATCAGAAATCACTAACCAGTTAACCCAAACCAACAGCCAATTATTCCGGATAGCAAATCAAGTGGGAGGGCTCACCAAACAGATGGGGAATGTGACGACCAGGCTTCACAACCACGAGGCCAAGTATAATCCAATGTCGGCCAGGATGACGGCCTTCGACGCGAAGATCAAGCATGGAACCTTAGTCAAGAAGAAATCGCGCAAGGAGGCGCTACACGGCAGGCCACACCTAGGGAATAATCTCGCGAACGCAGAACACAGCCAAGATGAAGAGTAAACACGACCAGAATAGCACGACGATAATTTACCAATGGAATTGCAGCGGGAAAAAGACAAATTAGGGGAGCTCCGCCTACCTATGGTAAATCTAGAACAGAAACTCGGCGTCATAGCGCTACAAGAAACCAACGACAGGCCCCAGCTCGCGGGGTGCATTACCTACACGGACCCGAGCGAAAAGAGCACGGTGATCCTAGTCCACAGCAACATAGCAGCAACACAACACGTAACCGCCCAACGCGGATGCGAGCACGTGCTGGTCGAGATCCAAAACAGGAGCGTAGGCCACGAGAAGAAAATTTTCGTCCTCAATACCTACTGATGGCCACCGAGAAAAGATCCCGACTTCGGTGTCACCCTGCCGGACTGCATCAAGGAAGCAAAGACAGGACCGATACTAATGCTGGGGGACTTCAACGCCCCGCAGACACAATGGGGATACAAGTTCCAATCGAAAAGATGCAGGCAACTAGCTGACGTAATACAACAACACAACCTGGTCCTAATGAACGAGCCGGACACCCCCACCAGGATGGGTACGAGCACGTCAAGGGGGATACCATGACCTGTCCCTGTTGAGGGGACCTCGCCTTAACCTGGCAAAACAAGGGAACGATTCTAGGATCGGACCGCGGTATTATATGCCTGACAATAAGAAAACCCAATTTCAAAGCGAAGCTAGGACATGCGAGGATCACGGACTGGGATCCTCCGAGAAAGAGAACGGCAACCGAAGAAAAAGAGCAAGAAGAAACGGAGTCCAGTTCCTACCAGGAGTGGGCCAAAAACATTTGGAGTGGGTGCACAAGTACACGCAAAAGATAGCTACCACAGTGCAGACCCGTACGTGGACAGCAAACTAGTCCATATATGGGAGGCTAGGCACGGGCTGACCAGAAGATGGAAAGGGCAAAAACACAAAAACAAGTTGCAGAAACGCATACGCGAACTGAACAGGCAGTCTGTGGAATACGCAACGCAGCTGTGCAGAGAAAACTGGATGCAGCAGTGCGACGGACTGCAAGGCACCCTGTCGACAAGAAAAAAGTGGAACCTCCTCAGACATCTGATAGACCCCCTAAATGGCAAGGGCACAAGCAACCGCAGCCTTACGCGCACGTTGAACAACTACCAGGGAGGCAGCGAGCAGCTAATCGAAGATCTCAAGGGAAAATACATAAATACGGAAAAGAATGCCGCGCCGCTTCCCGAATACGAGGGAACGAGTAACGCTGACTTGGGCGAACCTTTCACCGATCGAGATCTGACAGCGGCGATCGACGAAAGCAACTATGGCAGTGCACTGGGCTGAGACACCATAACCTACAAGATGCTCAATAACCTCAGCAACAAAAGCTGACTCGAGCTCCTAGGACAAAAACAGTGACGGTAGAACGCATGGTCCTCAAAAGACTTCAAAGACATCAAAGTATTCAAGAAGCTGTCACATTATTTTGACGGTGTTTCAAGCCGTCTGGTTTAGATCTCACAACGGCGCATTTCAGTTTCCAACGCATCTGTGAAAAATTTTGCCTCATAAGTAGCTTTAAATTCTCCGATGTCCTTAGACAAGGCTGCAATAGTGGGAGCCATTATTATGGGAACGATCAGAACACCACGATTTGATGCTAGATGCACTAATAATAGGAATAATAATAAAAGCCAATTCTTTTACCTGTGTAAAGACGAGAGCCCCAGATAAGATTCCAGGCTTCGATCGGAGTGGGGTGGCTGATCTGTTTCAAATGATTGAAGAGAGATTCAGCGACAAAAGAAAACAAGCCGATGGGGAGCATAATTCTCCCCAGCGACAACAAGCCCTAATGCAAGTTGCTAAACTGCAGTGGACAGGCTTGCCTCACCTGGTTTGGGTGTTGCGGAGACGTCCGAGCGAATTTTTGTGAGCAACCGTTTGGAATTGTGTTTGGGCTTTGCTGTTGGTGCTCCTTTACTGTGGAACATACCCACGTGGGGGATTGGAAAAGAAACGGGGCGCCTTTTAGGGGCTAACACGCCGACCTCATAGCCCTATCAAGTCAGCCTGCAGAGGTGAATTGAGGAAAAGATTACAGAATGATATTATCAAACTGGAGAAGAATCACAGATTAATGTTTGGAGAATAGGCGAGAAAGCCATACCTCTCGGTGACAAAAGCCTAGGGATGTGGTCCAGAGCGAAAGGAGGACGCGGGGTTGGGGGGGGGGAGGCAGGAGTAAATGCTTTATTGATTGGAGAGGTCGGGAGCGAATGTGCGCCTGGTTAGTCCATTTCACCAGACAGAGTCATAGACCCGGCTATAAAAATCAACTGTTCACGACAATTTTCGTGAGTTGTAATTGTAGTCTCTGAAATGCCCTCCTGGGTTCACGTTAAAAGGCTAATACGCCTCCTAATACTTGGAAGCGATTCCCGTTGAGGGAAAAGCACATTCAAAGCATGAACAACCCTGTTTTGACAACCCGCATGGCGCCATGGTCACAGTAAAGATGATACAAGCCTCACACGACGGTTATCTTATGGCAGTTTGTTGTAAAGTGCGCGTCTTTGCCTCTAATATAATGAGCAGTGAAACACCACGTCGAAAACATCTTCCTCGGGCACTCGGGATGCGCAGGATGGTGAAGGAGGTCAGGCTTTGACTTATTGCCCATAAAAGTGGCGCATACCCACTCAGGGGGATTTGCCAAGAAGAGTTCTTTTCTTTCATGGTAATCGATGAGATAATCTCAAATAGGGGAGCAGGAGAACGATTTAGCTTATGTTCAAGAGAAAAAGAGAGAAAAAACAACAGAAAGAAGACTAGTAAAACTAGATGAAAGTCCTGCGCAGTTGGTGCCAGAAAAATTTCTCCATACCCACTATGAGAAATTGGACAGGAAATGGGCACTAACTGAGAGGAAGGACTTGTGCTCGGAAAAAAATTAGCTATATATGAAGAATGCACTTAAATAGTTATTTGGGGAATAAAGTGAATATAAGAGCGAATAGAAAAAATTAGGTATACTGCCCAAAAATGGTTTACGACATGAGAGACAGTTAATCAACTATTAAATTAAAGCTAATGCACAAAGAAACAATATACCGTGAAGAAATAAAACACGAAGATACGGAAGTGTAGGCGAGCCAGTAAGCGGGAAGGCAGTGATCACACGCACTCACATGTTTTCACAGAATCCCGCCATGTCGATCTAGAGGAGAGCACGGCAGAACGCCAGATTCCGAAACGAATAATTATACATGGCAGCAAGCATCCCCGCTGTAAACACCTAGTACTTTCGCCCCGAATGACAATATTAGAGGAACAGACGGCCAGTGGGCCATTTAATGAAACGTGTATTCCGAATACCTTTTTCGTAAAAAGGTGAACCTTCGGGAGAAGAGGGAAAAATGTGCTAGTCTCTCTAATTCATTTCATAATGCACAAAAGGGTGAGAGGAACAGATCACAGCGGGACAAATAATAATTCAAATTTGTTACGCCACAGCGGCAATTAGTGAGGCTGCATAGACGTAAACTACGTCGGGGGAAGTGGGCGCACGCCCCCACCGATCTTCTTCGGAGGGGGACGCTTCTGGTGGAACAGTTCGCGTGCACTTCCCTGCCACCGGCTACCCAAGAAAAATTTCCTTTCTGTCCCTCTTCTCCCACAGAAGAAATTGTAAAAAAAGAGCTTCGAAGCACACAAAAAAAACTGGCTGGTGATAACGATGCACTCTAATGCCATATTTGTGCGCAGCAGGAGTGCGCTGAGGCATCACTCACTCGTGGGTTATCTCGACGGGAGCGATGATGAGCCTCTCCATCGGCGGCGTGAAGTGCGTCTCAGGAAGGGAGAGCGGAGTGCGTCTTTACCGAACGCACCCTCGCACTCCTCCGTCACGTTTTCGTCAAGCATCGCACCGTCAAGCGCCTCGTGCGGGCACAGCATACTGCCCTTTCCCACCCCCCCCCCCCCCCACACACTTCGGAGAGCGCTGGCCCGCGCCGCCACAGTGAACCACCCTCCCTTCCTATTTCGTGACACTCTCCTCCTTTGCTTTCTTTCATACCTCGCTTTTTCTTTCATTCGTCGGTGTTGCTATCGTTCACTCGGTTACGACGTTGACGCGGCTCAGCCCAGAGACGGCGACTAAAGGCCTTATAACGCCTCAGCTTCCCTAATGTTTTCGGTCGGCGCTTTGCTCGCTAGTATGCGACGTTCTCGCGTGTCAAATAAAGCGCACATGCTTGAACCGTGTCGCTATTGTGCGCGAGATACGCGCACGACTGCAGCATGCGATCGGCTTGCGTTTGTTCATTACGACGTTCGCAATGACTACTCGTACGCGTGATTTTCAGACACATGGACGGATGCGTCCTGCCGATGTGTCGTCGGCGTCGCTCCGCCCACTGTTTTCGCTCCGTGTTTTGGCGCACTCCGGATGATTTAGATACGTGCAAAAGAAATCCGGGGAGGAAAAGACATTATTAATCAACATGAAGTAAAAATGAATAGCTGCTATTACGTCATACATTGGATTTTGTATACATTGGATTTTATACATTGGATTTTATACCTTCGATTTATAAAGTTGATTGGATACATTGGATACATCGCTCTCCGCGCAAGAGAGCGTGGAGAGCGATGCTTCAGCTTCCCAGCGCGTACGCCAGGCTCGCGCTCGGAGCGAAACCATCGGCCGCCGCGAAGAAGCCCGACCACAAAAGACCAATACAAATTTTACATGCGAAGCATCTCATGGTCGGGGTTATGTCCCTCTCTTGTTGTTGTTGCGCCATCCACACCCACACTGCGCATGCTCAGCTTGCTGTACGTCCGGTGGTGTCTTACCCTTTAATGGCTCCTGGAGCGAGAGTGTTGCCGGGGTCTTCGAGGGCCGGCATGAGACGAGCACGCTTCACGTGCCTTCGATGTTTCATCGTAGTCGGCAGCGGCGTGCGTCGGCGAGTCTCGGCTGGCCGTGATTACAAGCCGCCCACAACCATCTGGGGAACGTGCATCGACCTCATCTTAAGCAACTTTAGGGTTCATCCACTACAACAGCCCTGACTACATTTCACAGACCATAAGGCGGTCATAATCAAAGCTAAACGCCAACCACAGCTCGACGTCACCTACGTTGAACGTGTTGATGATAATCTTAAATAAAGACAAACTCATACCACGTACAACGTCATGCCTGTCCACATTAACACCCCCACCCCCTCCAATAAAATTACACCATCTTCCCGTAGGGGAACCCTGAGTAGTATGCCAAACAACCATGGGGTCAATGCAATTTCCCATTTCTTAGTTCCGGTAAGTGAAAAGTGTCGCAGTTACCATGGAAACCAAACGGTAAATATAACGGTAGCTACGTACCTCAACCTAACGGAAACGACGAACTGAAAACTAATGGGCACTTGAACCGACCCCACGGCAGCTTCGCATCCTACTCAGGGTTCCCCTACATGAAGATGGTGTAATTTTTTTGTCTTCACTTTAATGACAGTGTTTGGTTTCCGGAACGTATATAATAGCTAGATGTACGTGAAAGCGTCCATCCAAGTGCGCGCACTTCGAGCACCGAACCGAGCGCTTATCTAGGAACACGATGGGTGGTCAACGTCAACTTGCAGGCGCGCGAGAAGTGCGCGGAGAGCTCAGGGGCTCAGGTACAAATGGTTAACTTTTGCCGCATGTGCGTCAGGTTCCACAGCGCCACAGACCAGCCCCGTGCAAGGAGCGAGACCATTGGTTGCCCGCAAAGCAGCCGAAACGAAGGGGGAAAAACAGAAAAAATCCTCGTCGAATGAAGTCGCGCACATAGAGGAAGTGACGTCACGTTGCTGCGTCGCTGCTTGGGGGGGGAGGGGGTGTGGTCGGCGTGGGCCCCTACGGGATATGGTTTGGGAATACGCGGCCGGCACATGACCCCTTACGAAAATGCCATATATGGCCCATATATAAATTATATGTGGCCATATATAGTTATATATGTGTTCATATGTGGCTACAACTTGCCATATATGGCGACAAATAGGGCCATATATGGCGTGGTCAGCCCATATATGGCGTCAAATATGGCCTTATATGGCCCCACGTAGAGCCGTATATGGCACGTCCAACCCATATATGGCTCCAATTACAGCCATATATGGCCCAGCCAACCCATATATGGCGCCTTGTCCCACCATATATGGCGATAGATGCTTCTTTATATGGCATGAATAACACCTATATGACGCCATCAGGTTTATGTATTACACGAAATGCAGCCAGATATGCGTCCAGTTACTGATATATACAATTGATTCACGCAGTTCCAAGGCAATATACAGTGTGTCCCAGCTATCATGCACCAAGATTTAAAAAAAAGAGCAATGGTGTTACTCGAAGAAAACCTAGTGCGTAGTACTTGCAGTACTGTGGAGAAGCGGACAGTATTTTTTCGTTAATGAAGCATAACTAATTAATTGTAATTATTATCTAGCTCGAGAATTACTGTTTCAATTCCTGAAGTGCCAATGAGCCAATTGTAGGTAAACACGTGGGGCATCTAACTGCGGTATTTTCAGCGACGAATTGCGTACTCATTTATTCTGGCTGAAAAAGAAAACCCGCGAAATATAAAAAATACCCCGTGACGGCGCTTCCACGCGCATTGTAAAGTAGCGTCGCCAAATATGATGACTGAAAGCAAATTCTTCGCCTATCACCCGCCCGAAGAGACAGTGCGTCACCTTGATTATGACATGCATGGAAGGAGCAGCATCAGGGATATTCGCGGGGCACGTGTGCAGATAAGGTACAAACTCGGTCGCGATTTCTTCTTTCTTCGTTGTGTTTATTTTATTCTGGCTAACTTAGAGGCAGCCTGTCTGAGGGCATTGCTTTACGATGCGCGCTAATGCGAGCAGAGGCGCCGTCACGAGGTATTTTTCATATTTCGCGGGTTTTCTTTATCAGTCAGAATAAATGTGCACGCAATCAGTTCGTCGCTGAAAATACCGCATTTAGATACCCCCCGTGGGTACTTACAAGTGCCTCATTGACACTTCAGTGATAAGGACAGTATTTCTCGAGTTAGATAATTAAATACGATTATTAGTTAAGTCTCATTAACTAAAAAATGCTGCCCGCTTCTTCACAGTACTGCAAACATTATGCACTAGGTTTTCTTCGAGTTTCACCATTACTCTTTTTTTAAATCTTGGTGCATAATAGCTTGGACACGCTGTATATGCAAATACTATATTTAATTAACAACCACAGGAATATGAATTCCCTTTCATTATAAATTCCCCGAAAACACTTTCTCTTTAATTGCCAAGTTAGGGTGCTGATAGTTTTTTTTTTACTATACAGGGATCTTACCTTGCGTTCTTCAAAACGCAATTATGTTTAATGCAGCTGCCTTAGTTCTATATTTGTCATATACAGCAGCACAACGAACATTTTTTTAATCTTTCTTTTTAAACACAGCATTTATGTGCAGTATCGTCCAACAGCTCGTTATGCTTGCTGTGAAAAACATTTCGCTGTTAACAGCCTTAATTAGTTACGAGAAAAAAAAAGATATTTTCAGTATAAAAAATAAGTAGAGGTGGCATTTGAAAGTTTGAAACCCATTTATTAATCGGAGCGCTCTCGCGAGTACGTTTAAAATTGAGTTCAGTAGACAAAGACCATGTTCACTCTGGCCTAGAACTCTTCTGCTATCGTGATTTTTTTTTTCCAGTTTGAGAAAGACATGTTTTTTTTTGTATATAAAATCATTGCCTCTCAATAAATATCTCTTTTTAGTAGCGCTGTGTCATATTACGCTACTTTATTGCCATTGTGAAAGCATTTATTTCTTCTTTTCTTCTCTCGCGTGGAGCATTTCTGGGTCATTTCGAACACGCCATTTTTTTGCGGGGCCGCTTTTTTCACTTACTATCGTAAAAACTAACCGAATCAGTGGCCCTAACTAGGTGAACGCGGGCGCTGCCGGTTAATTACACACATTTTGCCTCAAATGTACCTAAATTTTTGTTTGCACTAAATTTGGGTGATGTACGACAAGCGCCAGTGGTTCACGAGTTTCGAACGCTTATGACTATATAAACCGCTTATCTTTCGAAGGCTCTGGGGTACGCCGCGAACGACAGCACTGCGTTACCTGTTGCTCTACTTGGGTCCAGTGAGCGAGCTACGACGACAAAGCGAGAGCCTGAAGTGCCATGAAGTTTAAAAGAAAACGCCTGTGTTTGGCGTCCCGGGAAAGGCATGGTGTTTTGGAGAACAGAAAGTAACCACACACAAGACAGCGCACGCATTCAACTCCCCGTGCTTAACTTACTCGAGGGAACCATCGCTTTGTTGGCTGCTGCCCTCCGCAACCGTTCTGTGTCGGGCGCTTCGTTCTATGTAAGCGCCCAGTCGTTGGACAGGCATTGAGGCTGGAATGTTTCTAAAGCGCGAGTCACTCTCTCAACTACACCATGCGTTAGCATGTGACTCTTCATTACCACTGATCGTTAGGACCGGTTTTGTTCTCGTACGCTCGTCGGAGGAGGCTTGGGACTTGCGACTAGTAAGCCAGATGCAATCGTACCGTCGTTGCGACCATCGTGCGCCCGAAGCGAATGAGAGCGCTGTGTCGCCATAATTTATTTAATTATTCTCAATGCTGCCAGCCTCGGGCAAGAATTCAGCAGGCAGGAATTCATAGAATTTCGGCAGGAACAACAACAATGAGCCTAACAGTGGCCAACAAACAAAAACAAAAATAAACTCTACAACAAATTGATACCAAACGTTTGCACTTAACATGCAGATCCGTTGAGTTATTCATCATCGTCATCCTTGTGGTTTCCCTCAGGGAACACTTGCCGGGTATTACATGAAGGGAAGGGAAAAACAACAGTACAGACGCAAGAATAAGGACAATACAGACATACAGGAATGAAACGAATGCAAGGACATACAGACACTCAAACTGTTTGCGTGGTGTATGCCACAGCAGTTTAGTTTCGGAAAAGAATCCGAATTGCCTCCACTCTTATATCAAATTTATGCTTGAACGCGAAGGCGATGGCTCCGTTTAATTTTCCTTTTTTCTCTTTTCATCTCAAAGTGACGAGCAGAAGCAAGATGATGTCACTGTGAAAGTTTCTCTCAAAGCCTCAGGTACTAGTGGCGGTTCCGAGTATTTTGAAAAAATCAGCGCAGGATGACCCTCGTGGGCTCTCCGTCGACAATACAGGCACCTGGTAGGCACATGTTGCCAGTGGTACCAACAGCATGGACGAGCAGAATATTCCGTGCTAAACACCCCCACACCACTTTACTGAACATATAACATCCCATGTATGACGTAAGAGCAGTATTAATTTTTACTTGAAGTTGATAAATATTTCTTTTCCTCCCCGGATTTCCTTTGCACGTGTCTAGATCGTCCGGAGCGCGCCTCAACACGGAGCAAAAACTGGGCGGAGCGATGCGGACGATGAATCGCACGCACGCATGGGCCATGTGTCTCAAATTCACCCGTACTTGTACTCGTTGCGACCGTCGGAATGAACACTCAGATGCCAACCGCATGCTGTAGCCGTGCATGATGTGTCTCGCGCTGAATAGCAATACGTTAGAAGGATAGGCGCTTTATTTTACGAACGACGAACATGGCATACCACGGAGCAAAGCACCCACCAGAAAAGATTGGGGAAGCGGGGGGGGGGGGGGGGGGTGCATAAGAGTTTTCTTGTGTGCTTCGAAGAGTTTTTTAAAACTTCTTCTGAAGGTTCACCGTTTTACGAAAATGGATGAAAATTGGCTCACACCCCGTCTGTTCCTCTAATGTTATCATTTGGGACGAAAGTACTGCGTTTTTACCGCGGGGATCTTCGCTGCGCTGTATACTTATTCATATCGGAATCGGGCCGACTGCCGCGCTAGCCGCAAGATCGCCATGCCGGGCTTCTGTATAAAACATGTGAGCGCCTGTACTGACTCCCTTCTTGCTTACTGCCTCTCCTACACTTCCGTATCTTCTTGCTTTAGTTGTTCACGTTATATTGTTTCTTTGTTGATTACCTTTAATTTAATTGTTGGTTTACTCTCTCTCATGTCGTAACCCATTTTTGGGCAGCATGCTTAATATTTTTTTATTCATCTGGCGTCGATTACAAACACCTATTACAACGCACCCATCCTCCACGCTATCTCCCCTACACAAGACACCCTCACCTGTCAATTCTGCCCCTCTCTTAATACTGCCTACCATATGGTGTGGGCCTGTTAAAACACCCCATCGCTTACCCCCAATCCCACACCTTCCCCAGAGCAGTGGGAAGGGCCTGCTGACCAGCTCCCGTCACGCTGACCAGACCTTTCTGGTCGCCCGTGCCAGGGCTGCAGCCAAGGCCCAAGGGTACCTGGACTGAGGCGAACCCACCCCACCGAGTGACAGCTCAACCAGCACCGTTTGCTCTATTAAATGCTTATTCTCTCTCGCTCTCTCTCTTCCCGTGTATATTCAGTTTTTTCCCTAAACGCTATTCCTTCCTCTCAGTTATTGCCCATTTCCTGGCCAATTCCCCTTGTTGGGTATGAAGAAATTTTTCTGGCACCAACTGCACACGACTTTTATCCAGTCTTACTACTTTTCTTTCTGTTGTTTTTTCTCCCTTTTTCTCTTGAACATAAGCTGAATCGTTCTCCTGCTCCCCTATTCGCGATTATCGGTTTGATTACCATGAACGAAAATAACACTTTTGGCAAATCCTTCTGAGTGGGTATGCGCCACTTGTATGGGCCATCAGTCAATGCCTGACCTCCTTCACCATCCTGCGCATGCGAAGCGCCCGAGGAAGATATGTTCCACGTGATGTTGCACTGCCCATCATATTCGAGGCAAAGACCCACACTCTAAAAGAAGCTGCCATTAGACAACCGTCGTGTGAGGTTTGTAGCATCTTTACTACGACCATGGCCGCCGTGAGGATCTTCGAAATAGGGTTGTTCATGCCTTGATTGTGTTTTTTACCTCAACGGGAATAGCGTCCAAGCATTAGGCGGCGTATTACTTTTTTACTGTGAATCCATGAACCCAGGATAACATCTCAGAGACTACAATTAGAAGTCACGAAAATGGCCGTGAACAGTTGGTTTGTATAGCCGGGTCTAAGGCTCCTTTTGGTGAAGTGGAGTAGCCGGGCGCACATTCGCTCCCAACCTCTCCAAGCAATAAAGCAGTTACTTCCCACAGTCTTCCTTTCGTTCTGGACCCCCATCCGTAGGGTTTGTCACCGTGGGGTAGTTGCGGCCATTCGCGCGTATATTTCAGAGACCAGACACCCGTCCGATTAAGCCGTTCACACATTGCTTTCTCGCCTATTCTCCAAAAAATGACATTAATCTGTGATTCTTCTCCAGTTTGATAATATCATTCTGTAATCTTTTCCTCAATTCACCTCTGCAGGCTGACTTGATAGTGCTATGAGGTGGGCGTGTTAGCCCCTAAAAGGCTTTTCCAATCCCCCACGTGGTTATTTTCCACAGTAAAGGAGCACCAACAACAAAGCCCAAACACAATTCCAAACGGTTGCTCACAAAATTTCGCTCAGACGTCTCCGCAACACCCAAACCAGGTGAGGCAAGCCTGTCCGCTGCAGTTTAGCAACTTGCATTAGGGCTTGTTGTCGCTGGGGAGAATTATGCTCCCCATCGGCTTGTTTTCTTTTGTCGCTGAATCTCTCTTCAATCATTAGAAACAGATCAGCCACCCCGCTCCGATCGAAGCCGGGAATCTTATCTGGGGCTCTCGTCTTTACACCTCTTTTATTATTATTCCTATTATTACTGCATCTAGCATCAAATCGTGGTGTTCTGAGCGTTCCCATAATAATGGCTCCCATGTTTACAGCCTTGTCTAAGGTCATAAGAGATTTTGAAGCTACTTTTGAGGCAAACTTTTTCACATATGCGTTGGAAACTGAAATGCACCATTGTGAAATCTAAACCAGATAGCGTGAAACAGCGTCGAAATGATGTGACAGCTTCTTGACTACTTGTCCCGACGATTTTTTTTTTTACGTTGCGCTACCAGACTGGCTTTCCTGATGTATTAAAAAAGGTTACGTCGACCCAAATTGACGACCTTTTCCGCGACCGTGAAAATTGGTATGATGAAGTTTGGCTTTCTCATATCTGTCCTGATGAAGGCGTTTATTTAGTTTTCTTATGGGAGGGTAGGTTTGTGGTGCGGCAGGCTGTGCGATAATCAGTGCCTGCATGAGTCTTATCGTTTTATCCTGCACTCATGCTGTTCCTCTTACGAGTTTTGCAGTGGCGATTGTGAGAACGCGTCTGCCGCTTAGCAGTACGACGATGTCATGGAGTCTTGCGTGAATATTCTGGGTTATGACATCCTGAAATATTTTAGGTGTTCTTTTTTATACTGGCCACATGATTCTTTCACTGGTTTGCAACGAACACATCTTTCGGTTTGACGGCACCGCGGGAATTTCGAGAAGTAAATTGAAAATTAGTGTAAACATGCCGTATAAACCTGATTTTATTTTTTAGAAGCGACATTTCAGGCGGTTCCTTTGTGCTCGTGGTCTAGACCTTCCTTGGTTTTTTAGGCACCGGCGACCATGTTCTTGCGCCCCTCTATATATATGGTGATGCAATGTTCGTGCCGGCATTAAGTATCATGGGAGAGCCGCTATGCTGTGATGGCGTCAGCTGCGGCCACGGCTGGCTACGGTCTGGAGAACATTTCCCCACCCCCAGAACACAGAAAGAACTTCGCTCCGTAGGCGCGGCGCCTTCCGTATTCAAACATTTTTTCTTTAGTTTCGGCCGTGCTATCATTGTCCTTCTTTCCACAAATCAGTTGGTGGTGCGGGCATAGAGTTTCTTGCTGTATACACTACAGGGGAATCTGGTTATAGCGTATATCAGGCTTCCATCAAAGTCGCCTGTGTCGTGATGAGCCATCATTATACCTCTCGCTCGCCTTATTTTCCTCATAGGCTTAGAATTATACGCTTTGTTGGCCGTAAATTGAAATACAGTGCAACAAAAATACAAAGCAGTGTGTGTCGTTTTATAATAAGTAAAGCGCGCTGTTTTCAGACTAAAAATCAAACCTAAAGCGTGTTTTTTCACTGAGAGTCTGCCTGAACGGTTTTGCTTCTATTCTCCAGCTGAAGCTATACCATTACAATGCTTTAAATTTTTGGAGACACTCATCAAAACGCTTTATTTTGCAAAAATTTCAAATAATCAATTTTTTGAAAAGCTCATAAAGGCTTTATGCGCGTACCTTTGAAAACGAGCACATCATCTTCGCGGTGTTTTTGTTCGTGTTTTTTTTTAATTGCTCGCTCAATCGCGATTTCCGGGCGCTGTTAACATTTGTACTGCTACTGCTAAAAAATGAAGGAAGCTCAGACTAACGCGTAAGTCTTGAAGACAGCGAAGCGGTACGCAACCCTCACCACCATCAGGGAGTTTTGAGTCGATGATTGCAACCGATTTGCTTCTTCTTCGCTGCCGCAACAACCTTTACTTCATTATTGCTGCTATAGGTGTAAGCTTCTTCCATTCTTTTGGAAGTGATAATCATAGGACATAATCTTGAAAGGATGTACGCTATGACGTGTCTTTCTCGTTTCGACTAAGTGTGGCCACGATTAGAGCGAACGCTGCAGTTTTTTTTTTTCTATTGACAAATCCTGGCCGGTCTTCCTAAGTGGGCATGCTTGGCATGACTAACGTGCCCATAGGACACTGGGCGGTCGGCAGGATGCACGACGCACTTGTGCTGGGCATTTTCTTGGTTTTGTTAACAGCGGGGTGGTCGCCGCGAGTCCCGCGCTCACGTGTGTGCTCTGGGCAATTTCTTGGTAGTTTTTAATTGCGGACACGAAAAATTACCGTTTGCTGAACAGCTTCGCTAATTAAAAAAACGGCTCAAATTCACGCTATAAACGTGGTGGGACTGCAACGATGTAAATGACACCCACAGTGACTACCCATGCGACGTCACTTGAATTCACACACGTGGCTCTACAAAGAACCAGAGACAACTGAACGCAGCAGCGACGGTAGAAAAAAAAACGCAGAGGAGCGTCTCGTGAAGGGTGAGAAGGAGAGTAGCACGCGCAGCTATGCCGTCATCTCCCTCACAGCCTCCCCCTCAGTCTTGTTTCCCGCGTCGCCGCTAAAGAGCGCCCTCCACACCCTTGCCCCTCCTCTGACCCCGTTTTGTTCGCCGCTAATACCAACCACATAAACAAAATTATCACTGAAACCCGTTTAAGTGGCGCGGTGAAGACTGGACAATAAGAGACCACACAGGACCACATTATCTGGATATAACTTCCCACGAGGCTTAGAATGAGCACAGTTGGGAGAACAACCGCTTTGCTAGTTGACTGCACCGTCTGTCTCCCCGCCTCCTCGTGTCGGCGTAGCTTAGTCGGTAACACGCCCGGCTGTCAATCCGTAACTATAGTATTCGGATACAGGTTTGGTTCCGGGCGGGGCAAGGAGGTCATCTACCTCGGCGGCATGCGGGTTTATTGCAAAAGTGGGCGATTTCGCATTTTAGGTGTCCCGTTGCAAAGCAACAATAGCTCTAAGCGTTGGATCAGCCAGCTTAAGCGCAACTGAAACAAAAATGAAGGAAGCTGGCACAGACGCGCGAGACTTGAAGGTACCGAAGCTGTATGCACCCTTCACGACCATCACAACGATTTAAGTCTACGATTGTAACGGATTCGCTTCTTCTTCGCTGCCACAACTGCCTTTACTCCACCGTTGTTGCTATAAGTGTGCGCCTCCTCAATTTCTTTATAATTAATTATCCTTGGACGTCACTTAGGAGGAACGTACGTTACGACGGGTCTTTCTTGTTCCGAGCAAATGTTGCCACTGTTACGACGAGCCCTGGAGTTTTTTTTGCCAATCTTCGCCACTCTCCCTAAGTCGGTATGCGTGGCTTGACAAACCTGTGCCGCTGACGCTGGGTGGCGCCCATTGAGGCACGTGCGCATGCGAGCGCGCTCACGTGAGCTCGGCAGTTTCTTGCTATTATCAACGGCTTACACACGTAATAGCGATTTCCTAAACAGATTCGTTCTTCAAAAAACCATTTCTGATTCCGTTTCCTTGTGTGCCGTTTGCATCTCTATGGTGGCTGATATATATTGCCCCAAACGAGTCTACGGAATAAGGACGGCCACTAACCCAAACCATAATTTACTAACCTTTTTTTCTTTTTTGCATCCAGAGCACAATGATGAAAAAGATCGAGGTGACGCTGCTGGCGGGTAAGTTTTAATCTTGCGTGGATTTGGATTAAACTATGCTAAGTAATATAGAGGACACAAGCTCGCAGGCCGTTATAACTCATTGCAATGGCTACGATTATGACTGTTACAAGGGCTAGAAAAGAAGAAATTCAGAACGAATATTTTCGAGACTCACTGGGGTGCGCAATGCACTTCCTCTTGTAGATCAGTTATAGAACACCTCTTCTTCCGCCCTCAGGAGTGCTCAGTATATGTAGAAGTTATTGCGTTCATAAGTATGACGATGTATTTGTAGTAATGAAACCCTGCTAAGGTGCGAGAGAAACAAGTTCACTTATACGGAGTTTACCGGTGAAATATATTTGCAGTGTACGGAATTTGTGATCAGTAAATTATTATAAAAAATATAGTTCTGAGGTAAAAATTGCGTTTCAAGGCGGAACACGAATTGAAAATTGTTCAATAAAATCGGCGTTATCAAATGGGTATCACTGAAACCTTACTATCAATAGTTGTCTTACTGAGACAAGCATGTTACAGAAACTATGGAATAGTCGTCGCTCGACTTGTGTGTGTTTCTTAAGCATTGCAACACTGCTGGTCCTTGTCCCTTACGTCCTTTGTTTTCATTCCTGCTCCTAATTGAGTTATAATGGAGTACGAATTGGCTCGTACCCATACGTTGTTAAATTATATATTTCTTGTATATTATTTGGCATTCAAGGTCGTCCTGTCCTTTATACAGTCGGAGATTAAGCAACCCAAAATGCCTCACTTCATCTTATTCTTCCCTTTTCAGCTGCAGCTGGGATCGCCGCTCATCTCCTTTTCGATCTGTTGATCTTGGCGGCGGGTTTCACGAAAACCGGGATCCGCCCGCACTCCCTCGCTTCGTTCCTGCGGGACAACATATATGGAAACCATGTTCCAGAAGAATCGGTTTTTAACGTCTTCAAAGAAATAGGATTAAGTGGCACCCCTGGGATATGGAAGATTGACATCTTTGTTCCTGTCTTCATCCTTGTCGTCATGTGTCTTCGCAAATATTGGTGTCCGTTTGAAAATCCCTGATCCGTGAACTTCATGAAAAACTATTAAAATTCTTCTTGATGTGATTTTTGCGTGTCGTACTGGCGCATTTCTGTGCTAGATATCTCGAAAGCAGCTTCTATCACTCGTGAATGTCCGCTGGCTCGCAGCCCTTCGTCTACAGGTAGTGTCACAAGGAATCTGCATCAATAAAATAAAATAATAAGTTTGATGAAAGACAATGACAAGTATCGCAAAAGACCGGGCATTAGACGGCTAATCCTGTGTCGTTAACCCCCTGCGATCCGGACCTTTTATCCACTTTGCGGCCGTTCCGGCATGCAGCTAAGTTGCTAGTTTCTGGCGCCGCAAAGAAACAAACTGTTTAAAGGAGCCATGAAGAGAAAACAAAAGTTTGTTTTATTCGAAAGATTAGGTGTTTCATAGTACCCCAAGCGCTTTCCCGGAAGCAAATGATGCTTTATTCACTGAGAAATAAGGCAATTTAAGCCAAAATTTTAAATCTCCCGCTAAAATTGCACATTTCGTCACGTGAACAATGGCGTCACATGAGCCGGTCCATGAAACGGATACTTAGTATGTCGACTCCATATAGCACCCACACGCGGGAGTCGACCGAGACGGCGGCCATTTTAAAAATACTAGTAAAACCTAGTGCACCCGCAGCCCTAGTCGTGGAATCGCCTGATCCGGAGAACAAAACTCTCGCCGAGGAGCTCGAGCTTGCATTTAACAACCTCACACCACTTGAACGCTCAATGCTTCCAAGTGCACGAGCGGCAAGAGTTGTGGGATACGCGGTGGACGGGAAAGCGACCATTCCGCGATAGCCACAACAGACGAACGCCTCGTCAGCCCCGTCGCGACGGACGAATACAGACTGGTACGTATGTGCCGTATTTTCAATTTCAGTAGCAGTATCGCTTATGCCAGTTGGCCGGTGTCGTGTATGGAAAGCCGTTCGCTCGAGCTCTCTGCTCCGACCAGAAAGATTCGAGCGTCCATGCGCGGTGTGTACGGCACATTTTTTCCCCAAGGTCAGAGCGCTTTGACGAGTCGGCGACGAGCGCCAGCCATGTCCGGGTCCCTGCCGTAATCATTTCCTCGGAAATGAAGCGAGCACACTCGTACTCCTTTAGCTCTCTTTCGTCCCTCCGTTTGCAAAGTTAACAAAACGTAGCCACTTGCTTCGCCGAGGTTCGTCGTTGGCTAGCACATGAAAGGAGATCTCACCGGCGGGGATGTCTCACTCCCTCGACGATTGGCCCGTACTACATGGGCATTTCAAAACACAAGCAACGAAATTTCATTGTAAAGTACTCGAACAAACTGAAGTGTTTCAGTGGTTTGTAAACTGTAAACAGAGCTCGTACGATAGCAGCAAGCCAACACGACCTCCATTACCGAAACATGTGCGACGAGTGGCACTATCCTCGTTGCTTGCTCTGTGTTCCTTACTCTCCCTTGTTTCTATTTTACCTTTGCGGTTGGCGATATGACGGCCAACCTTCCTGTGAAGGGATTACGATACCAGCAAGGGTCGCGGCTGTGCGTGCTGGGACGGTTCGTTGGCCCCGAAGAGCCGTTGAACCCGAAAATTCGTCTGCGCGACGGTGGCAACGGCGAGATGTCGAGCTCGGCCAACGGTAGTTTCGTACGCATTGGCATACACGCTGCAGTGTTCGTTCGGAACTTCAACCGTTTACTCACCGTTCTTTGTCATAAAAAGAATGTACGTATGTTTCACGGGCATTAGCTCGCTATGCAAACTGTAAGCCCCTGCCTAAAGCGTTTGCTTTTGCCGGCCTCCGCCAATCGCAGAGCATTCTCAAGTGACCATCACAGGTTCTGTTGCTGGAAAATGAGCTGGTGGGTCGCATGGTCCTTTCCTTTTTCTAATTATGTAGCTTATTTGAGCGAAGTTTGCGTTATAAGTAGTGTCGTTATGGTTCTAACGAGGCAATCTTTCGAATGAACCAAACTTGTGCTTTCTCTTCATGGCTCCTTTAAGAAAAACTTACAGGTTATTTATTTTTTCTCCTGCAACTCCTTTACCGATATTTGAGCAGCGTGTGAAGCCGCTCGAAGCGCTCTCCTGAGTGTAGGCCAGGATTGTTTCTGCAAATTTTGCAGTAAAAGCTTTCCCTCCTGCATTATTTTGTTTTTCCATCGCTACAAACACCACAGTCCTTGCTGCTCCGGCCTTGAAGCTTGCAAATGAAATGACTCGTCCCATTTAGCCTTTCCTCTCACTGCTTACGTGTACACGAGCCCCTCTTTTTGGCTAAGCCCTCAGATCACCCACCAGCGGTTAGATGATGTTCTGGCGGTACTGCTCTTTCTCGCCACGATTATGTAACTGTGTGCGTCTAGAAACAAAGCTATTCACAATGCAAACTTCTAAATGCCGGGAAAAGAGCTTTCTACACCCTTCGATGGTATTTCGACAAAATACGTAATGATGTCTCCGCTGCCGCCGTGGTCTTGGTCACCCGTTTCTGTCAAATATCGGCCATGACTAACTGATAGAGGTAATTCTCATCCCCACTGAAGACATTCTCGCTTTGGCCAAGTGCACCCCCGTAGAACGCACGTGATAAGAAAGCGGCAGTGCTTCTCGGCGAACAGGGCGCACGTGAAAATGCTTGGGAGTCCAGAAGGCTCGTGCTGAACCTTGTGCTGCACCCTAGTGATACAAGAAAACGTCACGCGGGGCCTCCGCCATCAACTACCGGCGGCGCGCCGTTGCCCTCCACTGACAGTTGATCGCGGAGACCAAGCTTCAACAAAGATCACCTATCCCTCAAGAAATGGCGCATCATGTATACGCCTCGAGCTTCGCAATTAGAGCCAATGATATCATAGGACTTCAGCGATACATGGTTGGCTGTACGATCATTGTTAATGCCTATGATATCATCGGACTTCGACGATATATCGTTCGCTGTACGATGATCCTTAATGCCTATGATATGATAGGATTTCGATGGTATATCGTTGTCTGTACGATAAGCGTTAAAGCATACGATATCATAGTACTTCGACTATATCTCGTTTGCTTCACGATTATCATTAAAGCCTATCATATCAAAGGACTTGGACGATATATCGTTGTTTGTGCGAAGAGGCCGCGACCAGCCAAGATGTAATCCGCCGTGACCAGAAGTGGCGATGAAGCCACGCCCCCGGAGAGTACACCGGCGCATCTACAAGGGAATTCGGCGTTTCAGCTGCATAGACGGGCGTCACTGTTCGGGGGTCGTGGTTCATCGAGGTCAACCCGTTTATCCGTGGCGGCCTGGACTTCCTCACCGTTTATATGCATCTCATTTTTCATTCCTCGTACTCGCCCATACACTGCGCCCTCGACCGGGACGGTCGTAGTGTCGATGAGGGGACCATGTTACGAAGAGAAGACGAAGAGGACGAAGTTGTGTGCATGGTGCGTGGCTTTGCTAGTTGCTGTGATGCACGACATCATGTAAATATATCGCTTCGCATTCAACCATTGTTCCTTTCATTCGCCCTGCCGCTACGTAACAATATCATATGATTTCGACGATATATCGTTGCTGTACGATGATTGTTAACGCCTATGATATCATAGGACTTCGACGATATGTCGTGGGGCGGACGATTAGCTATAAATACTATGATATCATAGGAGTTCGATAATGTATTGGCTGTATGATTATCATTGAAGCCTATGATATCATAGGACTTCGACGATATGTCTTTGGCTGTACGATTATCGTAAAAGCCTATGGTATATCGTTGGCTCACGATCCCATAGCCCTGTACTCACATATCGTTAATATTATCGTAACATTTTTTTCAGTAGGTGCCGCTGATAATTGTTTTGGGAAGGAAGCGCGCACACAGGAAATATACCGTACGACGTGACGACCTCTTCGCTGCGGGTAGTGCCTACTCGAACGAAGGGTGAACGAACGTTGCAGAGCTAATGCGCATTTTCTTTTAAGTGTCCTCTCAAACGTACACAAAATTTTACTAAGCGAGAACAAAAATTCCAGCACTTACCTCGCAACGGCGTGATGACAGCATCGGGTTTAAATCTTCCCGTCCAAATCTATGCAACCAAACTTCGTCTTATTTCCTGGACGTAATAACAAAGTCTTTTGCATCCTTTACCTTGTTCTAGCAGCTGAAGGTACAACACATCGGCACCGCGTAGCAACATAAACGACACCGACGCGACAATTGTTCGAAATGACCAGCTAATTCTTATTTTCTATCCGCTGGCGCTCATGATAAAGCTGGTTCTGAGGCTGCACGGTCAACCAAGGCGCCACTGAGACAGCTTCAGTGCGGCAAATCCTGCTCCTCACGACTTTTACCTGCGGAAAAGAGGGCTGAGAGGGCCGTCACATTCCTTGAGAATTACGATTCGTCACCAGACGGGTAGAATAGCACGGCTTTGCGCCGCTGTAGGGCCGCTTCTGCTTCCTCTCCGGAATACGGAAGCCACAATCCGGCTGCACAAGATGGACGACGGTCTAAAGAGAACCCGAATTCTGGAGGACTTCTTGTTCGCGGGTTTCCGGATACACCATCAACACATTCCGTATTCTTACCCCTTCATTGCACCCTGAAATCGATCCCGAGCTTCCGTTCAGTCTCTCCTCCGCACTTCTCGGGGCAACAATAAAACGGGCCTGACACCGTGTTATTACGACGGCGCTTTTGTCAGGATGAGGGCGGTGCTCTGCGCAGCAACGTTTGGGTGGTCCCGAGAACATCCACGTTGGTGTTCCGAAGAGGAAGGAATGGTGGGAATGCCTGCAATACAGTGAATCATTCGTTGCACAAACCAGCGACTGCAACTCGCTTGCATAGCTATGCACTGCAGGCAGTGTGCGGACACCCTCAGTCAAGCTATAAGGGAAACCTCGGGAGACTTAAGGACCGTCGTAGGGTGATGCAACAGTTACTTTACGAGCCTTCTGGAGACTTGAGGGAAAACTTAGAGACACTATGGGTGCCCAGCAGCTTTGACGGTTTGGTTTCAACAGTTCGCTTCGGCATTTGTGTTGTCATTGCCCTAGTGGCCGCGTTGAAGTTCGTCATTCTTTATTTTTTATTGTATTACCTTTATCAATGAAGGGCGCGATGTCGTGAATGGGTGGCTACCCGTGTCTACGCTTGCACGCAAACACAGTGACGGAAATAACGTGCAGTATTTTTCTTTAATATTTGGCAATAAAATAAAAATTACTTGCTTGGCGTAACCGCAACATAAGAGGAGAGTACAAGCCTCTCCACGACAAAGAGAACCCAATGCATGGCATTTGTCCACACTCGTCCTCGTAAGCTACTGCTTCACATGATCGAACTCAAGAGAAATAATCAAAGAAACAGTCAGTGTTATTTGTTATTTTTCTCGGGGGAAAGAAATGTCATGCATTGGGTTCTCTTTGTCATAGAGCACAGAGTTATTACTACTTACTCTAGAGAAAAAGTTGTAACGGCCCGTTATGCAAACATCCCCCTCGCGAGAGGCACGGTCAAATGCAGAGCATTTTCGGGGGCGCACGACGTTAAGTAGGTTGGGTTACATTAATGTTGTTGCAGTTGTTGCTGTTGGTTGTTATTGTTGTTGTTGTTATAATTATTATTGTAATAAATGAGGAGTCGTAATTAATTGGTCACGTGACATCATTTATTATCTGGTTCGAAAGAAATTGACAGCGAGAGCGAACGCCGAGAACCGCCCCATCACGGCACGACCGCGCCACGACCACGTCACGACTACGTTACGATCACGCCACACCTGTTGTTGCTCCCGCGCCAAACTACGACGCATGCGCGCCCCACCTGTTGCTGAATGCGATCCGAGCACGCAGAGAACACGCGAGGACCAGCGGAGAGCAGGCGAGGAGGAGTGGGGGAGAGGGCGCACCTGGAACGGCTGTTGCGGACGAGGCCGCGCGCTCCCGTTTGACTTCGGCGCCGCGGAGCGCAGCCGCGGCGGAGAGGAAGCAGACGACGCAGGCGACGCGCCTCCGTTGTCATAGTAACGCGGCGCATGCGCAGAGAGCAGTGGGGATGAGATCAAGTGCGAAACGCGAGGAGCAGCGGAGATCAGGCGAGGAGGAGTGGGGGAGAGGGCGCACCTGGAACGGCTGTTGCCGACAACGAGGCACGCCAACCCCGGGTGACATCGTGAGTTAAAGAAATGCTCTGCATTTAAAAGATCGGGAAAGCTAGCTGCACCAACAACGGTATACTCGTGGCAAAGCAGCGCACATTTGTCTTCATTAATCGTTGTTTATTAAAGCGCGGTGAGTGTGGGCTGCTGTAACACCTTTGCTAGGCCAACATCAGCAACTGCCAGGCATACTTCTGAGTTTAGGACCTTACGACTAACATTTTGCTTTGAAGCATAGTCAACCAGTGCCCCTAGGATGGCACGCAATGGCTACTGCCTCATTGAGTACCCGTTGACGCCTTTAGGCATCAAAGTGGGAAGTTAGGCCTGACAACTTATGTATTTAGACTTCACGCGAGGTAATCTTGCCGTTGAGCGGTTAAACTTAACGTTCAGCAGTACGATTACATCCGGCATCGATCTACAATGCCTGTAAACATTTTTCTGCATTTTCAGCTCGGGACAGCGGTATTCGTTGGTAAGGTTGACCCTACGCCACTGCTCACTCGCGCACCTCCGAAAAGAGCGAGCAACAGAGAGGCAGTGACTTGAAGTAACGTCTATTTCGCAAGGCGGCCAGCGACATGCTCCGAGCTCTGCTGAACGCGCCGGCGTGATAGGGCATTGGAGTATAAGAGTCCCTGCAGTCGCCAACGTAGCCTAACCATTCCGCGCTCGCGTGGGCCTACGCTATACTTCGGAGTATATACGTGCTTCGAGCGTCTCCGCGTTCCACGGCACGCCACTGGCATTCATCAAACAATTGATGAACGCCTGTTGATTAATTGGAATAATTTTTAAATACCAACTGCACTCAAAATTTTGACCTCTAGAAAACACTATTTCCGTATAGCCTGCTGAAAAAGCAAGATGTCAAATACAACACCTGCAATACGCGCGAGGACGCCGCAAGCGGTCAGAAAAAAAATGGTGATTTTAAACCGAGATCGATGAGAGCACGGCTTTTGAAGTGACGTTGCAGCTGCCAAGCCAGCGGCCGCACAGCCAGCAGCTCGGGAGCGAGCGTGCGCAAGCTCTACGCACGCACGCGAAGCGTTCGCAGCGGAGCTCGACCGGTTCTCCAGCTGTGTGGCTGGCCAGAGAAAGTAGCCCCCGTTGGCTGGAGCGTCACAGGCGCGTCGTGGCTGTTTACGCGATCCGCGATAGGCGCAGCGGTGTCTGCGGCAGAGCTTTTTTAGATGCAGAACATCTGATTCACTCGCCTTGTCCCTCCGGCGTCGTCGTCGTCGTCGTTGTCCACCCCTCCCCCATTCTCCTCGCCGCGCCAGCTGCGCTCTCCGCCGCTCACCCCCTCTCCTCTCCGATAGCGAACACTCTCTCGCGGGGGGAATTGGATTGGATTCGATTGGATTGGCTTGGATTGGCTTGGCTTGGCGTGGCTTGGCTTGGCATGGCTTGGATTGGATTGTGTTGGATTGTGTTGCGTCATAGACGCGGCACGTTGCGTCATAGCCGCGGCAGACGCGCTGGGGCAGGCGCATGTGCAGTACTCTCTTTTCCGCGGTTTCCTCTCCTTCGGGCGCGCTGCAGTCCCCTCAACGTTATGCGCGCTATAAAACGCGGTCCCTTCGCCGCTCCGCCTATGCGTCGCATCTACACAGGGTTCCTGCGAGGGGAGGTCGGAGTTTTTTTAAATGCTTCTGACTGATTAACGACGCGTTTCACGGGGCTACCATTCGTGTCCCAGCTGATTTGTTAGTACGTACTACGCATTAAAATGTAGTTTGGTCGAGATTGAATTTAGGTGCAGTTGGCCTTTAATTGATGCCCAGCCCTCAAAAATCCTGGGCCATCTACACTAACGTGAAATCTAGGGAGGGGCGAGGCATACAGTGTATAAATATATTCTCGGCCCCTTGGTGTTTTGACAACGGACATGAAACCGTTCCGGGATAGAGGTTGAAGGAACGCCCTTCGAACGTAAAGGGTTCGCGAGCCCGAACCCGCTCGACCAAGTCACGCCGATCCACATCAGTACAAATCACCGGTTTATTCCGAGAAACAAAGGAAGGAAAAATGTTTCTCCACCACCACCATCTCTCCTCCGGAAGTCCCTAGTAGCGTGCACCACCGCGGCCCCGCTGCTCCGAGAAGCCGGCCTTCGGTCTCCTCTGAAGCCGCGACCCGCTGTCCCCCCGATTCCACCGGAGCGCACGTGTTCCGGACACACAGCCGGCGGTCTAAATCACTCGCTTCTGTTCGGCCTTGGCTCCCCTCCCAATGTCTTTCCGACGCGACAGGGATGCGCACGCGCGCCCGATGGAGTTTATGGCCGCAAAGGTCCCCCCCCCCTTTCCAGAGTCTCGCACGCAACAGACTCCTCCCCCCAATAAAGTCCTTCGCCGAGGCTGCGTCCCCCGATGCAGGGTCGAGCGAAGAATGTTCACGGGTCGCACCAAACACTCTCGTGCCCAAACCGCACGCACACACGTACAAAAAAAACATCCCCCTCGCGAGGGGCACGATCAAATGCAGAGCATTTCTGCGGGGGGGGGCGCCTGCAAGTCGTATGGATACGTATTGGTTGTTGTTGTTGTAATTGTTGTCTTCCAGCGTAGACATGTCGATGAAGTCGATGGTGGAACGTGCCGTGAACCCCCTGCCGCGGCTATGACGCAACGTGGAGCGGCTATGACGCACACAATCCAACACAATCCACTTTAATCCAATCCAATCCAAAATCCAAGCCAATCCAATCGAATCCAATCCAATGCCCTCGCCGAGAGAGTGTTATAGCGCCGAAATCGCCACCACGCGAACGCGTGATGCTGACGTCACGATCACGCCACAGATGTTGTTCAGCCCGCAGCGCGCGCGAACGACACCTGTAGGGCGCGAACCGACCCGCGGCGAGAGAGCGCGATGCGAGCGCCCCCACCTGTTCTTGGGCGCGAACCTAACGCGGCGAGAGAGGGGGTGTTGCGCACGTCCCCACCTGTTGTGCGCCCGACCGAACGCGGAGGAGAGAGGGCGTTGCGAGCGGAGGAGAAGGCGAGAGGAAGCGGGGGAGAGGGGCACTCTGGCCGAGCGGTTGAATGAGTCAAAGGATATAAGGCACGTTCGTAAACCTTCCGTTCTGTGTCGGCTTTGTGGCTCAGTTGGTGAGTACCGTGCACCTTGCGTTCTGCCTCGCAGAGTCGTGGTTCGAAACCTGGCGCCGGCAAGTCATAATTTTGTAAGAGCGATGTCCTATAAGCGACCCAAACCTCCACGGCGGCGGCGCCGTCGGCGTCCGCAGTGCTCCCTATATTTAAAAAAGAAACAGGCAGTCCGGCGACAGGGTCGATCCGAGGACTTTGCGGGCCGCAGCCCGACGCTTTACCGAATAAGGCACGGACGCGACGTGATATCGGTGTCAGAACGCCGCCTTATATCTTTAACGCACTCAAACTACGTCGTCAGCGGCGTGCTTGGCGACTCAGCGGCGCATAAGCGGCTTGATAACTGGTTGTTGTACACGTGATACTACCAAACCGATGGAAGAGATGAAGAGAAGGCGGCAGGCGGTGGGCTGCGGGGGCGAGCGCAAGCGCCGCAAGCGCACCGACAAACCGTGCATTCGACTTTCACATTCTCCCCCTCGGGGGAATGCGGGGGATTTTTTATATAGTGTAGGGGGAGCGATGCGGACGCGGACTACGGACGCCAACGCGGGTGACATCATGAGTTACTGAAATGCTCTGCATTTAAAAATCAAAGAAAGCAACCTGGGAGGCACTATTACGACAGCACAGCACGCGTGCGCGTAAAGCGCGTAAAGGAAACATGGCGGAAGTTGAAGCACTGCTTGTCCAGAAAGTTACGGCACGGTGCTGTACACTCACGATGACGTCTCCAGTCACTTGTGCCGACGACAGGTGGAGCGCCACCCGCCGCGGACGCTGTTTGCTCCTCGCTGTCCGGTCGCCATGGTTGTGGTTTGCCCCCGTCGATCCCGTCCGCAGTCCGCGGCCGCAGCTGCTCTTGCGCGTTGCCCCGTGCGCACTCCCCCCTCTGCCCTTGTGAGCTCCGCCTTTAAACCACTCCGTTGGTTGTGCGCATGTTGCGGGTTCTATGCGCACTACACGTATTTATTAAATGCAGAGCATTTCAGTAACTCACGATGTCACCCGCGTTGTCCCGTCGTAGTCCGCACAGTCGTTGTCCACACCCCTCCCCCCACACGATTAAAGAAAATACTACTATCCGGCGCCAGGTTTCGATCCCTCGACCCTGCGGGGGGAACGCAATGTACATGGTGCTCTACCCACTGCGCCACAAAGCCGACACAGAATGGGACGTTACGAACGCGCCTTATATCCTTGACTCATTCAAATTACTGCTGACGAGCGCTCTCTCGTCAGCAGTTGCCACAAGTGCAAAAACAAACGTAACGCAAAACTACTTAAAGTCGTGCGCCCCCGGAAATGCTCTGCATTTGATCGTGGCCCTCGCGAGGGGGATGTTTCACTGCGTTCGCCATGCGAACAGTTTGCCACGCTTTAGTTTCAGTTCTTTTTCTTAAGTTAGCAGCCCTAGTTAGTTTTCTTTTGTTCCGGCTCACTGTTCATCACACACGTGCGCTCCGGCACATGACGCAGACGCCACTATCGCTGTTCGACGCGCGCACTGCATTGTAATCAGTCACCCTACGCGGGCGCTCGTAGGGGCTGCGTCCCTACGAGGACCCTACCCTTGCTGTAAACGTAGCTTGTCTTTGAAGCACGAAGCGCTCTAGCGCAAGGCGCAAACGAGTGTCCTGGTGTTTTTTTACTGCGAAGCAGTATATGTATGTCTCCCCCCTCCCCGCCCCCATTTCCATTCCTGTGAAGCGGATTTACTTGGCGCCGCACCGGGGCTCCTCCTCGCCATCGCCCACCCCTCTGTCACAGCGCTTATCACAATGGTGATTCCCTTCGCCGCCAGGGATGCCTCTTTCACAAGTTGCGAAGTCGGCTGGCAGCGGCCGTAGCGCCGTTATCAGATGAGTGCAAAAAAACCAACAGCAGCGCGAATGGGTGCAAAACCCCCGAAAACCGCCCTCATCGGCGGCGCCGTGAATGTAGCTGCGGCCGTTTCTCGCTGCGACGTATTCCCGTTGATTCCTCGCCACTATCTGCGGTCCCGGCCGCCGGTTTGAAAGCAACTTGCCCCGTTGGGACGGCGTCGTGAGCACATAATTCTTCTTTAGCTTGAAAGGCATTCCGAGCGACAATGTCGCGTAGGCGGCCCTCGTTGACCAGCTGGTGGTAGTTCTTCTGGCGGAAAAATAACAATAGATCTTAGTCTACCAGCATATGAAGTCTTGCTCTCTCCCTTCTCCGGTTTATTTCACGACTAATTATCGATCCATCCCCGGTTGCCGTTTGCGGCCTGTGTGGGTTGGGGGTGAAGGGAGGAGACATGCACGCACAGCATGGTTTCAGGCTGCTACCGGTGACATACCCGTTGTGGTGGTCGGAGATATAAACGCCAGAGTCCCATGACTCAATGTGCCCTGTCAGCTTCCCTCCGCACTCGAGCGGTTTGAGTCGGGGTTGGTGGGTTGCACAGACAATGAGATGCCTACGACTGTGTAGCGAAAGGGACAACCACGCGTGTGTCCGCTAGAATTAAGGTGGAGGCTGGTTTCATTAGATAAAGTTACAGATAATATAGGCTTTCTTTTCTGGTATTGTTCCGCATCGCCGCCATGGTCATTGGTCAGTTCGCATCACGTCACATTTGTTTACACTGCGGCGGTTCATGGGCGCCTGCATTTGGTTGTTTATGCAATGTAGTCGGTCAACTCTGGTGTACTTAGCTTGTCCTCCCCGGTCCACGGCTGCGCGCGACGCCAATTGTTCGCAACGTGAATCAAAGATTCCGGGTGTAGCAGCATTTCACTACTAATACTGTGTCAAAAAATGCCGTTTTGCTGTATCTTCGGTGGCTTTGGGAACATACCACCCGGTCGAAGTTAGTGGCGAGGCCGTAGATGCGGCATTTCGGAACACTCGAAAATACCAAAATGGCCGCCATTGCTGACTTGCATGCCTCAGTGCCGGTAGACTGATACCTTATGCAGTTACACCTGTCGAGGTCTTCGATGTGGGTCAAACTCGCGGTTGGTCAAACGCATGTCGTCCACTTTGAGGAAGAAGAGCGGAAACTGAAAAGGAGTCAGTCTGAACAGAAGTGTGAATGGGCGTGAAAACGACGGAAAGCCCTGCCGCCGCCGTTGCCGCCTCGTTTTTTTCACTTCTAAGCACCCTCTCATGACCCGTTGTCGGTTTATGCGTGCGCGGGTTACGAGTAGAGGCAGAAGGGGGTTGGCACGTGCAGATTTGGTTTGATGAGCTTAATTGACATCTCCGTGTTAGGCTGAGGTATGAACGCAGCCGTCAAACAGACCAATGCGACCGATCCTGACTCCTCAGTGGTAGAGAGGGTTGGGTCGGCGTGTTACACAAACAGTAACATGCCTACGACGCGGGAGGGAAATAGGCAGCCCTACGTTTACGTATGTCCCCTAGAATAAAGCTCTCGGGTCTTTCCAAATTTTTTTCAGGTAATTTGCTAGGAAATATGCTGTTATAAATTATGAACAAACGTCTTTTTGTTTAGTGCACTCCGTAAAAGGCAGGCAGCTTCGCAAGTCATCCGTCTTCACAGAGTGGAAGGGCACTAACTTTTTTTAGTACGCTTTACCTTTAGTGATGGGGTAAGGGAGTTTCCTGGTGTTTAGTATGGTGACTACCCAGAATAACCAAGATTACGACGAGAAGATGATGCGATGACGACGACAGGAGACCCCAACAGGACCAGCCCCTAAGGGGCTTCGCACCTTAAGAGATTATGCTAGCGCCGTTTAGCCTAGCCACAGCAGCGCATATCAAAATATGACACGATGATTGATTGATTGATGTGTGGGTTTAACGCGCCGACGCAACGCAGGCGATGAGGCGCGCCGTAGTGGAGGGCTCCGGATTTATTTGACCACCCCTGGGGATCTTTAACGTGGCCGAAATCTCGTTACCACACGGGCGTTTTTGCTTTCGCCTCCATCAGAAAAGCGGCCGCCGCGGCCGGGAATCGAACCCGCGACCTCGTGCTCAGCAGCGCAAACGCCTTAGCCAATATGACACGAGTCGCCTGATCAGATGATCGTCGCTGGCTGAGCTAAATGCGACGAATGCCTCGCGCTTTGCGTTCGCAGTTATTCATCGCGATCGGATATGCGGCGACGCCGCCTCTCGCTGCCGTCGGCGCGTTTCAGCGTGCGGCACGCGACACCCCCGCGGCCTGCAGTTTGAATTTGGTGCCGCGGCGACCCTGGAAACAGTCGCCGTCCCTCCGTTGCTATAGCAATGGGGCGCATGCGCATAGAGAGACCAGTGGCCGTGAGATGAAGTGCAGAAAACCGCTCCCGCTTCTGGAGCTCTCGGCAAACGTACGGTGCCTTTGGGAAAGTAAAGAAAGTAAAATACAAGAGATGCTAGTAACGACGTCATAAGTGGCACCGAAGTAGTCCGTCGAGACAATTCGCAATGGGCCGCCGTGAGAAAAAGGAAATGGGGGTGCCCTTTCCAGATACTGCTGTTCCAAGAATTAGAACGCGATAAATAAACGACACAGAAGAGCAACGACGGGACAAGAGCTTGCGTTGCCATTTTAAAAGGATTGCAACGCCGCCAGTGTCTCGACACTTGATGGCCACTGCAGCAGGCTTCAAGCAATTTCTGTTTTTCTATATTCTTGAAATATATATTCACTGAAGTATACACACCACTTCAACCGCGTGTATACATCACTGTATACATAAGACAAGCGTGCACCCCGTATACTCTGGAGGCTCAACAACATACTTTTATTGTCATCCTCTGCCAAGTAACGAATTCCGTTTCGGCTCAACGGGAGCTCTTTGGGCATAGTCCTATGAAGAACGTCCAAGAAAAAGACAACTTCCCAACAGTGCAGGAAAACATGATCTAGTGTTTCGGGATTTACACAGTGTACAGTACGTACCCCACAGAACATACAAGCCCCTTTCTGCCATCGATGTCTTTGTGGTTAATGTGTTGCTGTGAAGTTTAAAAAAGAAAGATTTTTTTCTCCATGGTTTTATTGACATTTCCTTACCACGTTTAAGAACGTTTTGTCCAGAGCCTCTAGCGTATAAGGCTCGGTACATAAGAACAGGGAGAATAGCGCTACATGCATCATAAGCATTGAAATACTCATTTTGAAAACCACACCTTCAGGAACTTCACCGCTGCAACTTCTTCCTTTAGGTAACCGTGGAGGCCGCCACTCATGCGTCCCCTGGTAACAACAAAATCAAATTACGTACTCAAAATCCTTTTTTGAGTACGTACCACCAAATCAGCTAGGACACGAGTGGTAGCCCTGTGAAACGCCTCCTTAATCAGTCGGAAGCGTTTAAAAAAGTTCTGCCGCAGACCCCGCGGCACCTGCCGGCAGATCGCGTAAACAGCCACGGCGCGCCTGTGACACTCCAGCAAACGGGGGCTACTTCCTCTGGCCAGCCACGCATCTGGAGAACAGCGGTCGAGCTCTGCTGCGCAGCTTCGACCCAATTGCTGCCGCGTGCGCCCGTAGAGCTTGCGCGCAGGCTTGCTCCCGAGCTGCTGGCTGACCGGCCGCTCGCTTGACTGGTCCCGCACGGAAGAGAGTAAAGTCGACACGCTCATGAGGAAGAGCATAAAGAGGGTGCTCGGGATATTTCTTATCCGCAAGCACGGAAAAGTGGGAACAACTGGGCATTAACAATTCACATGTCGAAATCGCAGAAGCGCAAAGAACCGCGCAAGAACAGAGGCTGCTTTCCACCAAGGCCGGCAGGAAGATCCTTGGAGACATCGGCTACGTGAACGAAGATTTTGTGGATCACACTGCACAGGTCCCCGGAACGGTGAGGGAAACGTTCCAGGTAGACCCGTTACCGAGGAATGTACATCCCCAATATAACGAGGGGATAAGGCGAGCCAGGGCCCGAACCTTCTTACGGCTCGCAAATACAGGATCGGCCAAAGCTCTGTTCGTGGATGTCGCCCAGTACGGCCGCTCGGGCAGGTTTGGCATGGCAGCGGTGGATGTCAAAGGAAACCTCGTCACCTTGGCGTCCTTCTATGCACCAAAGGCCGCTGGCCCACCCTGCTCTCACACACCCACAGTCAGCAGCCTTTAGAATGCTTCAGACCGGTTCCTCCCAACCAGGAGCCGTTTAGCTTATTTCACCCGACATTGACCCTCACTGTCCTCTCTGCGACGCAGCTTACTGTAACTTAGACCATATGCTATGGCAGTGCCCGGCGTTACAAGAGGACGCCCGAACTCATCACAGAGGAAGAATGGATATGGCGCTCCACAGCGAAGATTACTACACACAACTCCGGGCTGTCCAGAAGGCCTGCGTTAGGGCGGAGGTCCTAAACCTCCCGCCACCCGCGCAGGTGCGGCCCGCGTCTACTCTGGACGGTCCTCTGGGCCGCTAGGTTAGACCTTCCGGACCTAATAAAGTTCAATGTCTGTCTGTCGCCGCCGGCTGCAACGCCACTTCAAATACCGCGCTCTCACCGATTTCGGTTTAAAACTCGCCAATTTTTTTCTGACCGCTTGCGGCGTCCACGCGTGTATTTCAGGTGTAGTATTTTGCATCTTGCTTTCTTTTTCAGCAGACTATACGGAAATAGCGTCTTCAAGAAGTCAAAATTTTGAGTGCAGTTCGTCTTTAAAAACTTATTCCTATTTTCAACAGGCATTGATGATCGGTGCAGCGTGTAGTGTCGGGCCGTGGAACGCGGAGACGCACAAAGCAAGTTTATACTGCGAAGAAGCGTAGGCCCACGCAAGGGCGGAACGGTTAGGGCTACGTTGGCGACTGCAGGGACTCCCATAGACCGTTCCATCGGGAAAGGGGGAAACGTACTATCGCACTCAGCTGTCCCAGCGCGCGGACTGCCTCCATCTCCACCGTTGCTGCGGTCGCGGTGCGGCATACCCAGCTCCAAGTATTACGTGGGCTGGCCTTAGCGATTTTCACAGTGACTACTACCTCCCCAGGTTGTCCCTTTCCCCAGCCAATCTGAGGAAAAGGGGGATGGGGCTACTGAAGGGGATTCAACCTCCTTTCTTCCCCCATCCCCAACTCGGACAAAATAAACTTGTTCACTCAATCACTCGAGCCAAGAGTTAAGTCTATTACCCACATGTGATGTCTGTTTTTCGGCAACATCAGACTAAGCAATGCAAAAGCGAACGCTTATCTGGTTGCCCAACGGCGGATGACTAATAAGCTAAATTGTGCTGCAGAGAAGCCTGACATTCTAGAGAGATGAAGGTTTGTTTATAGTTGGCGGCAGTGGTGGCTGAGGGTGATGTGTTGATATATCGATAAGATTTAATACAAACTATATGCCAAATAGTTACTCAGTTCACCCAAAACTTCCTGCATTAAACCCTGCAGGGATATGAAGCCAGACGTCTGTCACACTGACACGCGCTTCTGCTTGTTGCCCATGGGAACAGAGCGTATCACGGTTATATCGTTTTAACAATTATCAGTTTTGCAGTAAAGCGATTGAAATATCCGCTATACGCGATGCGGACACACACACACACACACACAAACAAAAAAATCGCGACGAAGTATTGCAAACATATGTTCGACACGGCATCGTTAACCCACCGTGGAGCACGCTACCTCGAAGCGAATTTCAGCTCCACCGCGGCCAAAAAAGCCACCAATCTAAGCCAGATCGCTTAAACTGGTCCTATGCAACAACTTTCCCATTTAAAGTTTTTTCGGAAAAGAACGTACAACGCGCTACAACGAAAAAATTCGCCGAGCCGCCGCTGGCGCCCATGCGCCCCGGAGCAAACGCCCAAGCCCGCAAATCGGTCAGCTACCACAAGGCGCCGCACTTAACATGGCGGCGCCCCCGTTGGAACGGTCTATACTCCAATGTCCTACAACGCCGGCGCGTTCAGCAGAGCTCTGCGCATGTCGCTGGCCACATTGCGGAATAGACGTTACTTCCGGTCACTGCCTCTCGGTTTCTCGCTCTTTCGGAGGTGCGCGACTGAGCAGCGGCGTAGGGTCAACTTTATGAACGAATACTGCTGTTCCGAGCTGAAAATGCCGAGAAATATTTACAGGCATTGTAGGGATTGATGCCGGATGTAATCATACGGCTGAACGTTAAGTTCAACCACTCAACGACGAGATTAACTAGCGTTAAGACTGAATACATAAGGGGTCAGTCCTAACTTTCCACTCTGATGCCTAACGGCGTCAACGAGTACTCAGTTTGGAAGTACCCATTATGCGCCATACTAGGGGCACTCGTGGACTTGTCTTCAAAGGAAAATGTTGTTCGTAGGGTCCCAAACTCAGCAGTATGCCCGACAGTTGCTGATTTTGGCCTAGCAAAGGTGTTAAAGCAGCCCACACTCATCGCGCTTTATAGACAACGATTTATAAAGACAAATGTGCGCTGCTTTGACACGAGTATACCGTTGTTGGCGTAGCTAGCTTTCCCGATTTTTCCCGTCTCTCTGTTTGCCTGCCAGCGTAGACGCGGGTAGCCACACATCCACGACGTCACGCCCTTAATTCATAAAAGCAAAACGATAAAAAATAAAGAATGGCGAACCTCAACGCGGCCACTAGGACAATGACAACACAATCGCCGAATCGCATTGTTGACAACCAGATCGCCAAAGCTGCTGGGCACCCTTAGTGCCTCAAAGATTTCCCGTAGGTATACCTAAGTTTTCCGTTAAGTCTCTAAAAGGCTCGTAAAGTAACTGTTGCATCACGCTACGACGGTTCTTAAGTCTCCCAAGGTTTCCCTTATAGCGGTGTAAGGGTGTCCGCACACTGCCTGCAGGTCATAGTTGCAGTAACTGGTTTGTGCAAGCTATGATTCACTGTATTGCAGGCATTCCGACCATTCCTATCTCTTCGCAACACCAACCGTGATGTTCTCGAGACCACCCAAATGGTACTGCACAGAGCACCGCGCTCATCCCGACAACAGCGCCGTCATAGCAACACGGTGTCAGGGCTGTTTTATTGTTGCCCCGAGAAGTGCGGAGGAGAGACTGAACGGAAGCTCGGAATCAGTATCTGATTGCAATGAAGGGTAAGAACACAAAATGCGTCGATGGTGTATCCGGAAACCCGCGAACACACAGTCCTCCTTAATTTCGTTACACCGTCGCCCATCTTGTGCAGCCGGATTGTGGCTTCCGTATTCGGGAAAGGGAGCAGAAACGGCCCTACAGCGGCGCAAAGCCGTGCTATTCAACCCGTCTGTCTACACATCGTCATTCTCAAGCAATAAGACGGCCCTTTCACCCCTATTTTCATCACGTAAAAGTCGTGAGGAGCAGGGTTTCTCGCACTGAAGCTAAGTGGGGCCTTGGTTGACCGTGCAGCCTCAGAACCGGCTTTGTCATGAGCGCCAGAGGATAGGAAAGTAAGAATTAGCTGGTCATTTCGAGCAATTGTCCAATTGTCACGTCGGTGTCGTTTATGTTGCTACGCGGTGCCGATGTGTAGCACCCTCGGCTGCTCGAACAAGCTAAGGGGCGGCAAAAGACTTTGTTATTCCGTCCGGGAAATGCGACGAAGTTTGGTTTAAAGATTTAAACCCAATGCTGTAATCACGCCCTTGCGAGGTAAGTGTTGTAACTTTTTTTTCTCGCTTAGTGAAATTCTGCGTACCTTTTAGAGGACACTTAAAAAGAAATGCGCATTCGCTATGCAACGTTCATTCACTTTTCAGCCGTTATATTATCGAACTACCATGATATCATAGTATTTAATGTTAATCGTCCAGGCCACGTAAAATCGTCGAAGTCCTACGATATCATAGGCGTTAACAATAATCGTACAGCAACGATATATCGTCGAAATCCTATGATGTTGTTACGTGGCGGCAGGGCGAATGAAAGGAACAATGGTTGAATGCGGAGCAATATATTTACATGATCTTGTGTATCACAGCACCTAGAAAACCACGCACCATGCACTGAACTTCGTCCTCTTCGTCTTCTCTTCGTGACATGGCCCCCTAGCCGGCGCGTCGACCGTCCCGGTCGAGGAGGAGGACGAGTGAAACTTTATTTTGGTTAAGAAGAAAAGAGAGTTAGGGCCTGCGGCCCTCCGCACAGGTGCAGTCCCTATTCCGGGACCCCATTGGCCAAGGCCGCCGCTCTCGCCCGTCGAACTAGAGCCCTTTGAGACGCCAGGTACGAGCAATTGAGCAGGGCTGCCTCCCATGCCTCTCTGGTAGAGGAAGGGTTGGGTATAACGCAGGGTTGCTCTGGCATGCCCACACCATGTGGAAGGTGTCGGACACCTCCCCACAGTGCAAACCCCGCCCAAGGGTCGAAATGCTTTGCTACTGCAGGGCACATAAATGTGTTCGTCTGCAGGCGCCGCAGTATTCGCTCATCGACCTTGCTCAGACCCTTTGCAGGGGCTGGGTAAGCCGGCGGTTATCGCAG
>JABSTR010003410.1:0-30389 GCA_013339765.2 Haemaphysalis longicornis | reverse complement strand
ATCATACCGCAGATACTGCCTCTGTCGTGGTAACCAATCGCAATGATGTCAATGATGTCCGTTGTTGGTGTTTATCCAACAAAGTTTCCGGACAATCGGGGAAATTGTTCGTTTGAATACGCGGAATAATATTTGGGGATGAACGCCATTTATAGGGTTTTCAGCATGTCTGATTGCCCATGGGCGAACAGCACTGTCCCGACCTGCTTCTCTCGAACATCGCCAGTTAGTGCACGCAGTCAGCAGAGGCTAAATAAAGTTAGTGTTTGACTGTTACAGATAGCGAATAGCAAGCCACGATTTCCCCAATTCGTCTGCGGCACGTATATGCTGCAGTGCGCGAATATGTGATGCTATGAAGGAGGCCGTTTTTAACGCCGTCCTCTTCAAGCTCTCTATTCGCTAATCGTTATGTTAAAGTTCTTATGATGCGCCTCTGTTCAAGTAAAAAATAAAAGGAAATAAAACGCGCAGGATCTCAAGGTACCTACAAAAACAATTTTTCGGGTGCTTCGTTACACATATTTGGACCAAGAGATACTCAAGCGTCACAGCCGTTCTCGGGAATAACAATCGAATTCGCGGATATTTTGGGTCGGTTATGTCATGGATGGTCTGATTCAAGGCAAACATGCTTGGTAATTTGTGACACTACGTTGATGTCTCTTCCAATCCCTCATAAATTTTGTTTCTTTGTGCTTCGACGACATTGCGTCCCTGCAAAATTTCCCTAACTTTTACTGCGTCTCTCTCCGATGCGTCTCCCTGCACCTGCCTAACTGGGTGTGCACATATCTGCCGTAGCAGAGCATTGCACTGCGCCTGCACTTGTTTTCGAGGCTCGCATTCTCCGAAAATAGCGTACAGGTGCTTGACAGGTAACAATTCATCGCGTCCCTCAATAGAAGCACATTTCTAAGTCAATGCTGTTCCAATTGAGGCCCCTATTTTTACTACTGAAGCTGAAAGAAAGCAAGGATTTGCAACCTGTGAGTCTTTATTCACAGGGAATTATCAGATCTAAAAGGGCTCCAATAAACATACCGCGACTAACGCCTGGCACGCAGGGGGGTCTGCCTTTTTCGCTTACGCAGGTGAGGACCAAACGAGCAGAAACTCGTTTCGGGATGCTTCTCGTAAGAGTTCGAGAACGAAGCTCCAGTTGTTTTTGACTTGTCTTAAACGTGTTGTTTGCTAACAAACGGGACCGTAATGAGATTTGCGTGGCGTAAACAGGCAAAAACAAGCGAGGGAGAACCTAAACACTGCATGCGCGCCCATAAACTGTAGTACACGCAACACAAAGGTAGCAGCAGACGGCGTACCTGTGGTAGCGTTCAGCGGCTTTACTTTTCCTTTTCTACCCCACACCCCCGCTGTTCGCTGTGATTAGCAACGTACTTTATTTCTCTCTCCCTCTTCCTCTATGTCTCGGCGCTGTGCGCATGATAGCCTGTGCGTGCGGGCTCACGTGTGTTCGTACGCAGGCGCGTGCGCGCGCATTGTTTTCCCTCCGTGTTTGCCGTTTTACCTAATTAATTATTTCTATGCGCGAGGTTCACGCTGAATTGTATTAGGCCTATTCTATTTTGGTTTGTTGTCGTGCTTAACGCGTGGTGGGGACCGCGCTTTTAGGGGGTTCCTGGGGATCGGGAAAACGCGTCATTGGAAGATTGAGTCACTCATGCACAGTAGATTGTGTAATAAAATAACATGGTCATCCATGTTGGTATGAAGAGAATTTACGCTACCTAGAATTCCAGTCAAAATTCGCTTGAAGCGTACCTGACAACAAGCCGTGTGAACAGCTACATGAAAGTTTACAAATACAAATAAATAAAGGCTTCCGTAATGCCCCTACAAATGCCATTTGAAGGTCCAGGCAGACAGGCTCTGAAACGACTGTCTTTTGTTCTGAAAACCAAACAGCCTTTGCAAGTGATGTTTTAACGCGAAAATGTGCACATGCAAATCACAATTCCTGCAAGCGAAGTTCGTTTCTCCCTCCGTTGTTGTGCGCTTTTCCGAGCTTTCATTGCAAACATCGCATAGGCTGGACCAACCAAACAAACAAGCCCGTTTTTTTTTTTTCACTTCTATCATCGTTGTGCTACAAAGTCGAAATCGCTTTTTAACAGGCGATTGCTAAACCCGGCCCTTGAAAGCGTGTTTTCCTTTCGCATCCTTCCTCACTGCTTTTTATCCCAACCCAATAAAATAATTTTATCAAGCTGCAGATTAAACGGACGGCATGAGTTGCGTATCACGAACTTCGTCATAAGAAATGTCGCCGTTTCAGTGACGATTGGGCACACATTTTCCTTACCCCTTGTTTTAGAGACACGATAATTTGCATCTTGATACGACCAGAAGTCAGACTTAAAGAACGCCTTAGTTAGGTATCCCAAATTTTCCGCATACCTTCAGCCAGCGATAAGGGATAAAATATTGGTTAAAGTCTTGCGCTGAGCGTCTTAATTCTGTCCGAAGCTAAGATAGTTTATTATGTCTTGTGACGGCACCACAGAGATGTGGCGAGGTCTGCAAGGGTTATTTTGCTCCAAGATCTCTATTTGCAATTGGGATTAGATTTATTGAAGTGGATCCTTTACTTCTGGTAGTTGAGAACACCGAACGTAAGTCGTTTAGACATTATGCGCCCGATATTTTTTAAAAGTGTAGCTCATAGCGCACTTTAAAAGCCGCTGGCCCTTACGTGTGTAAAATTCCAAGATACCTTATATCAGGATTCCAGACTGCAGACCAAAAGCCAATGAGGACACACAATGAGTACAGATATGAAAACTACGGCGAAAAAGCGCTGCCGAGTTTAAAAAGCGAGAATCAAGCGAGAAACTCCCCAATTGTTGACTCTGCGCCATACTTATCATGGAGTTTAAAAAGCGAGCATCAAGCGAGAAATTCCCCAATTGTTGACTCTGCGCCATACTTATCATGGCTTTAGAGCGAGAACAATCCAATCAACAGAATAAATGATCGCAAATTTTGAAAATTAGCCTCCCTTGACCGCTGTGTTGGACCGGCAAGTTCGGTGTTGGAATGTTTCTGAAGTCATTCCACCGTTTTGTGACCCCGCAGTGGAGTACTCTTGAAAAGGTGGAATTACTGAAAGCAATGTGTTTTGCTTCAACAGGGCTGGATTATTTCCAAGACGTGCATCGATGTTAAGCGGAGAGTCACTAACGGTAGAGCACTCTCAAGCTAGCTCGTGAAATGGAGGTACGGCTACTGAAGAGGAATGCTCCTGCCTGAAGTGCTGAACCTGGACATGCGCCCTGCAGGACCAAAGGGGCTAGACCCCCGCAGTGCGCAAGAAAGAAATTATTATGAGCACAGCTGAAGTGTTGTCGCCTCCCTAAGGTTTGATGTAGTGGGCGAAACTTTTTCTCTCAATGTCTGCTACTTAGGCCTATATTGAGACGAAAGGATTGATAGAATATCAAAGAAACATTTAAGGTAAGTTTTGTTTCTAAGTAACTGGTTAAAAAGCAGTGTTGGGTGGCACTTGTAGTTATAAATTCCCGCTCGCACGCTGGCACGCTCGCACGCTCGCACGCTCGCACGCTCACGCAAGCAAGCAAGCAAGCAAGCAAGCAAGCAAGCAATCACGCACGCACGCACGCACACACACAGACTTTTTCCTTCGTCGTCCCTGTTCCGATTTTCTGTATATGTCGACAAGGACGTGTCCGTATATCCTGCTATCTATCATGCGTCATTTTCCTGCAGTGGACGCTGGCCTCTTTCATTCTGCACGGTTATAGGAAAAGCAAAAGAATATGTGCTTCCGTAAAACCAAAAACAACTTAAAAAAACTGGGAACGAACTTTCGCCAGCATAGCTATGACAGGTTGCAGCCAATTAGAAAGATAAATGAAAAAAGAGCCGGGCCCTAAAAACATTTGGAAAGTAAGCCAATTAAGGAAAAAAAGGTTGTTGCTTCGGTAAGCGGCACAAAACACAGAACTAGCACATTTGTTATAAGGCACAATAGAATAACCACTACACAGCAGGCCCGTTCCCCGAACCTCTCCCTATGGAAACTCGTCCCTTCCCTGCCCCCCAACCCAGTACCCTTTTGCTAGTCCCATGTCCCAAGCGAACAGTTCACTAAGCACAGCCGCACGACCTCCCTCCCTCTCGACGCCCCCAACACACCGCCCAGAAACCACAGTTCTCCCACACACTCCCAACCCCAACGTTTCCCACCCCCCCCACACACACAAACAAAAACGCCAAAACATGAGTCCCTACCCAGTCACATCCACAGTCCTTAGGCACCAACCAAAACCTCACCCACAGTCCCCAATCTCGTCACACTGCCACAGTACTCGGCCACATCTCAGGCGTCTTCGACTTGCAAATTCCCAATAAACAGGTTCGCAGTTCGCCACCACACCAAGTACGTCCGACAGCATCTTGTATTCTTCCTTCTCCTCTCAGACTAAAAGGTCATTGATGCTTCGAAGTCAAATAACTCCCCGGAAGAACTCCGCCCAGCACTGCAGCCTCCAACCAATCACAATGCAGGCCTGACCCAAAGCAAAAGCAGCCTCTCCGCAAACAAAGCCAACGTCACCGCAAAGAACTCCAGAAAGCCGACCAAGGACCCCTCCTGGAAGATGTGCGAGCCCCCGGCGAGAAAACCGGGCAGAGCCCAGTCCTGAGCCTCCTGGGTCATGAGGGGGTCCTAAGCCTCCTGATCTGAGGCCACACCCCAACCACCTCCACTGGGCAACCTGCAGCGTACAAAGCAAAAAAGACCAGCAGACGACCCCTCCCCGGACCCAAATCCTGTACAGGAAAGAAATATACAATAAACGCAGAATTCCCACAACTGTCAGTCTCCTTCTTCCAAGAAGCTTTCCGTACACCTTATGAAAGAGTAGACATGAGACGGATCACACTATATAAAACTAATGTGGAACTAATACGTTAAGGAGTGGTAGGAAACATCTATCCAGTTCCGCCTGACACTCTTCGAGGCATCGAGAACCTAACGTGCGAGTAGAAATTTCTCAAAAGCCCGTTAACTTATGCCCTCAGAGCGACGAAAACATTTCGGCGAGCCATTATCTGAGGAGTAGCGGCAGGTGAGTCCAAGGACACGCCCGCGGCTAGGTAACTTCTTAGAAGCAAGAAACTCTTCGTAGTAGAATGACAAGTCCAGAAGTCATGATTGCACTATGGGAGGCGGGGTGCACAGCCCACAGCGCTGTTACCCTGGTCAGCACAAGAAGGTCTCTGTATAAGACCGGCAGTCGACCAAACTACCGGAAGTCACCGTTAACGACCACTATCCGTGGCCTTTCACCACCTTTTAACGGGCGGGCCCAACTTGCGCGTGGAAGTTCCGTAAACCTGTGCGCCACCCACCGAAGGCAGCCACTCTCGAGGAGGCCGCCTGGTACAAGTATCCAACTGGACACTACCAGTCGGCCCTGGCAGGTGCGGTGAAACCCCGATGAGCCCCTCTAGGCACCTGCCCTCCCAAAAGGGATATCCAGTTCTTCACGAGACTCTTCGAGGCGTCGAGAGCCTAACTTGCGAGTGACGTCCCGTCCGGTCTGCTGTCGTTCGGTCAAGATGCGACCTCGATTTTTCTTTTCGTTACTGCTGTTAAGCTTACCAGTCTGTGGATCAACCACACTGCACGCGATGCCTAAAAATTGTTGTGTGGCGCTTTGCAAGTCGAATGTATGTCTCACGAAACCCGGAACTGTGCTACCATGAGCTGCCATCGAAAGAAAACATTCGGAATGTCTGTCTGCGGAACATTTCCCGACAAGGGAGCGACGAGGGCAGCCAGTCGCTGCCAAGCTCCAGGACCGTGATGTGTTCGCTTGACATCAGCGCACCCGATTAATATGTAGGAACGAAACGCAAAACGAGGAGATAGGAGTGGCAAATTTGTCATGGAACAGGTTATCAACTTTGATAAGGCGCGGTCGACTTGGCAGGAACTCACGCTGAGGGAATGTGTGTTGTGAGAGGCGACATTTTGCAAATGGTACGATCATGTGAGGAGCAGAAAACTTCTGAAGCTGCACTGTCGACGCACACTACAAAAGTTCGACGGATTTTGTACAGCAGAGACTGGCGTAGCAAGCCTTGTTAAGGGACGGCTTCAACTGGTGAGACAGAGCTTGCGGTCACAAAAGGAGCCATACTGCAGCCTGCTGATTGACGAAATGTCAATACAACGAAAATTAATTTATGACCGGCAAGTCGACAAAATTTTTGGTCTTGTTCATGTCGACTGTAGCAAAAGCCACAGGTTAACATTGCAGATGTATAGACACACTTTGAATAAAACGTGATGGACAGGTGATTGAAACTACATCGTGGGGAAGGTCATTCCATTCTTTGGCGGCGCGGCAGAGAAATGATGCAGAAAATGTTGAGGTGCCAGATCGGGGTCAGAAGACGAAGTGGATGGCCAGTGCGGGGGGAAATGGGTGCGGCGGGAGCGATGTAAGGTGGTTGGTGGAGTGAGCTGTGGTACAACTTGTGGAACAGTGACAAAGTAGCAATTCTGTGCCGAAGGGAAAGACTTGGCAGACCTGATTCATTTTTGAGGGATGAAACACTAACATCATAAGAATAAGAAGAATGAATGAAGCGAGCGGCGCGATTTTGCACTGCTTCGATGGCGTTGATCAAATAAACTTGGTGAGGGCTCCAGATGGGTGATGCGAAGTCTAGTTTGGAGTGGATTAGCGACTAGTAGGCCACAAGACGCACGTGATACGGTGAGTGACGTAGGTGACGTTTTAGAAATCCGAATGATTGGTTGGCTGATGAAATCATATTAGTGATATGCGTTCGCCAGGAAAGATCAGGGGTTAATGTTACACAAAGATACTTATGGGATACGGCCGTTTCGACTGGCACGTTAGCAATTTCATAGGAAAATCGGAGTGGAGTTTTGCGGCGGTGGAAGGAAACTAACTTGCATTTGTTAGGATTAAGGGTCATAAGCCAACGGTCACACCAGTATAATACTTCATTAAGGTAATTTTGTAGTGCTGCTTGATCAAATGTGTTGGTTATTTTGCGGTAGATAACAAAATCATCTGCAAACATGCGAAGGTTGCATGATAAATTGTTAGGCAAGTCGTTATTGTAGATAAGAAACAAAAGCGGGCCAAGCACCGATCCCTGTGGCACTCCAGACTTAACAGGAAGAGAGTTAGATTTGACGTTGTTAACGAAAACAAACTGAGAGCGGTTAGTCAGAAATTGAGTAATCCAATTAAGAAGCTGAGCTGGTAGATTTAATTGAGAAAGTTTCTTTAGTAGGCGCTGGTGTGGAACTTTATCGAAAGCTTTAGTGAAACCAAGAAAAATAGCATCAGTTTGGAGTTTACCGTCGAGGTTAGCATGTAGGTCGTGAAGGAAAAGAGGTAGTTGTTTTTCTCATGAGCAGCCTTTTCGAAATCCGTGTTGAGAGGAATGAAAGAAATTGCTAGAATCAAGAAAATGCATGATATGAGTGTATATGACATGATCCATGAGTTTGCAACACACACTGGTTAATGATATGGGGCGATAATTTAATGGCAGTCTCTTTTACCTGTCTTGTGAACCGGAATGACCTTCCCACACTTCCGGACGAAAGGCAGGATACCTGAGGAAAGTGACTGGGAGAACAGCAAAAGTAAAAACTCGGCTGATATGGCCTTAGTGTTCTCTAACAGCTTGGATGTAATTTCATCGGTACCTGCATAGGATGACAGTTTCATTTTTTCTACTAAAGACAGGATACCATTGAAACCTATGTTAAAGAGTGGCATTTCAGGCAGATCAACAGGTTCTAATTCTATTTCAACGGGGTTAGATTCATTCGTAAACACAGACGAAAAGGCAGCATTGAATATATTGGCACATTCTGAACAACTTGATTCTTGACCATAATCATTAGTAAGGGCGATGGGGGGCGTGTTATGTGGGTTTATTATTTGCCAGAAACGCTTCGGTGAATCAGTAAGAATTTTCGGTAGTGCCGTATAGAAAAATGAGTGCTTGGCATTGCGCACTTCACTTGAATATGCTTTCTCGGCAACCTTGTATTTTTCCCATGCCGAGTCAGTGTTTTTCTTCTTCGCAGCCCGAAAAAGGCGTTTCTTCTTATTTTCAAGCATTTCTAATGTTTTAGTGAACCAAGGTTTTAGGCTGGAGGAACGGAAAGTTATTTTAGGGATAAATTGATCAGCTAGCTGGTTTAATTTGTTTTTGAAGATAACCAGTTATCGTTAATGGGTCACTCCCAAAAACCATCTGGAAACGTCTGAAGAAAGGCTTCATTTTCACGAGTGATGGCCCCGTAGTTACCCTTGTCATATAGCTTAATAGTTTTACTGCAGGCTTGGCGCATTTGAGGAACTATGGTAAAATTAGCGTGAATGACCTTGTGGTCACTTATTTCATCAAGATATGTTATAGAAGACAGGCTCTAAGGATCAGTTGTTAAGATTAGGTCAAGAATGTCAGCGGTATCTTGAGTAACACGTTTAGGTTGTGTTATCAGCTGAGTGAGATTAAAGTTGAGGTAAACATCAAGAAAATCGTTGGCTTCCTTTGCATTGGGTGCAGACGAAGTTAGGTTAAGCCAATCAATGTTCGAAAAATTGAAGTCTCCCAGGAGGAGGACGCGACCATTTGGGCATTTGGCCGTAAGTTAGGCTAAAATACCATAAAGCTGGCGCGCGAAATCGGGACTACTTTTGGGAGGCCTATAACAAACACGTAATAGTACGGACTGTGGTACGGAACGAAAGAGTAACCACAATATGTTGAGATCGGAGGCAATTTTTATAAGGGAGCATGAAAGTTGTTCGTTTGTAGCAATCAGGACGCCGTCGCCACGGGTGCCGGACGATCTTTTCGGAAAAGATTAAAGTGAGGCAAGTCGGTCAAAATTTCGCTGTCGGTGACGTCAGAGGTAGCCACGTTTCAGTTAGTGTGAGTAGGCTGCTACTAGATGAAGATACAAGGTCGGACACGTGGTCGCGTTTGGAACGATAGCTACGTATGTTGGTGAAAATGACCGAAAAAGAAAGATTAGTTTGTGACCAAAGACGGGACCATTAGAAGATCTGGGGCGTGAAGGCAATTGCTACGAGCTTTCTTCTACATTTTCAGTTGCCTCGTTAAATACGTATCGTTTGGAGCACATAAAAAGGGTCTTATACCGTAAAAGGAAGGGACCTGATTTTTCTTTAGCAGAAGCCAGAAGATGCTTCCGTTCGTTCCGGGCCCGATGCGAGAAATCCTCCCCGATGCTAAAATCGGTATTCTTAAGCTGGGGACCATTAGCAAGGACAGCTTCCTTGGTTTTGAAGGATGTAAACTGCACAATAATAGGCCGACACCGGTCTTGCGAGTGGCGGCCAAGACGGTGGGCACGCTTGACGTCCTTGGATTCGACAGTTATTTTTGGTGGTCCCTGCAAAACCCAGTAATACGCTCCTCAGACTGCGCATACGTTTCGGACGGCGCATGCGTTTCGTCCGCTATGCCGTAAAACAACAAGTTGTTCCGTCTGGAACGATTCTCCGCATCGTCCAGTCGAGCCTCCAGCACAGAGACCTGGGTAGCTGTCTGGGAGGTGGCAGCGGCCATGGCGTCAAGATCGGTTCGGAGTGTGTCGACACTACTGTAGTGGGATTCTAGACTGTCCATTCTCTTGCCTAGTTCGAAAATGGCTTTATCAGTGGTAGATAGCTGGCTTTTTAGGATTTGTACATCGCCAATGAGCTGGGATTGACCGGAAGACAGGCTTTTAAGTGCAGTCATTATTTCCTCTAGGGTGGTCGGACCAGGGTTAGTTTCAATATCTCCACCAAACAGTAACAGCAGAGAGAACACAACGTTCATACAATCAGAAATAATGCAAACACAGCACTGGGGGCTCGGTAGCTGAACAAGGCATCGGTTGCTTGTTTTTTTTTGCAAAGATACAGTGTTCATTACTGACCTGCATCACGAACAGAAGTGGATTAGACTGCGTCGTGGCACAGCCACCGAGCCCACAGAGCGCGGACGGCTGGTAAGGGGGGGGGGGGGATTTTTACGCTGTGCGCTTGCTGAAGTCGATGACGGTGTAGCTGTTAGAGCACTTTCGAGCGCCCAGTTTCCGGGCTGCAGCGTCGATAGGGCAGTGGTGGCCCATGCTGGAAGTCAGGCGCCAGTCATCTGCTTTGACAGGCCTTGACGGGAAAGGGTTGCTCGGATCGACGCAGAAGACCGGGTACCAGCACGCAGGAGATAGCGCGTACGAAATCCTGCATCACGAACAGAAGTGGATTAGACTGCGTCGTGGCACAGCCACCGAGCCCACCTGGCTCCTTTCCTTTGTCCCGCGGGGCTTTACACGGCTTACAATCCACGCAGGGTATATTTTTTCCAGGAACCTGAAGAATGACGGCTTTGTAACCTGACTCTCAGTGTGCTGAAAGCTGTTGAAAGAGCGGGGTTCCTCATTATCCGCGTTGTCACGGACAACCACCAAACAAAGACCGGCATGTTTCGAGGCATGTAGGATGACAACACACTGCGGTATTTGGTACCGCATCCCGTGCTGGAAAATGACCCACTGTTCCTCTAATATAGCCGGAACCACTTCATTAGGAACCTCAGAGAAAATGTGCTAGAGAGGGAGATTACCTCTGAAAACGCTAAAAAAATTTCTTTTTCCCAACCCCCTTTTTTGAGCTCCCACTGTTGCTGAAGTCAGTTCGACTCCGAAGCAAATCGCACGTTGAGCCTCCCAACATGGAGAAGTTGTCCCCCCCCCCCCCCCTCCATAATTTCTCCCTGTTGTCATCAGCAGCCTGGTGTTTTGTGAAAAATACCTCTCACGAGCGGTCCTCAGAATTTAGTGACCCTCCCCCGATCGACCACCGCATTCCCCCCATAAAAATTGTTGGCATGTGGTACGACCCCCTACACATTATACCTGGCCTGGTTGCCCCCAGGCCAAGGCCGTTTCTCGCAAGTGAAGACGATCGCCTCACGTGGCTCAACTGTCGCCGACTTCACCCCCTCTTCCCCCCTCCTGGAGGACATCAAGCTGGAAATTGGAAAGGCTCGAACTAAGTCCCTTACTAAAGAGACTTACGAAGCAACCATGACGACGGCCAAATCAGCGGTCGCTGTCGTGGACCACCGACTAAACAACGTTGGGCAAGCATAAATAAAAAACCGCAATACTTGATTGCCGTCCATAATTAAGTGGCTGATAAGCTCGTGAAATTATTCGTGATAACTATTTCATTACTATTTTCAGTTTCAAGTATGTCTTGACGTGGGACCTCAACAGTGATCCAGTTGAGTCTCTGTTCAGCTGCTTCCGCCAATTCAACGGTGGAAGCCCCTTTTTCGCAAAAATCCGCGTTTGAACTCTTGGGACGAAGTAACGTTAAGTAATAACAATGTGCAGCAGAAACTATTTACGTTGTATCATTACTGCCGATTGTCAAAATCATATGGTCCAATGGCAACCTGCATGTCACGAAAATAAAGTCGCATCGACGCAAATATTTCGGTATAAATAAGCTCAATAGTGCAATCCCATTAAACGTGGGGTCAGATATTAGGGACGATGTGCATACTCTACGTAAATACGTGACTGCAGCCTGTTAAGCAGCGCGCCTCAAGGAAAGCGTGACCAAGCGCAGTAACACTGCAGCAAAACCACGTACCTTTGCCAGCGCATATGGCTGATTACGTGGCGTCTTTCCTAGTCACCGCCGCCGCTTCGCCGATGGCGCGCGCCACAGGCGGCGCGGAGCAGGGAAAGAACTACTGCTGTCACTTACGGGACATCAAATACACGCCAGGACTATCAAAAGCCAGGACTATAGCCAGAGTTATAGTCCCAGTAATTCAACCAAGAAGCCGAGCAGTCCTTTGGACACAGGTTTCAAAATAAATTTTATCTCTCTCACACACACAGACAGGGAGGAGTTTTTGGCGGGCCGCACCAAAAGGGGAGATCAAGCGGCCGTGGTCTGCCAGAACACAATCGCGAATGGGTGCGGAAACAACAGAAAGCCTCTGGCCCCGTAGTTTCCACCGCATATTTCAGCTAGCCGAGCAGCTGGGAATCTGACCCAGGTGAAAAGGAACGTCGGCGTGAGCCAATATTTCTTGTTCTGCTTGAAGGGCTTTCACAGCGACAATTTCGGTGCTGCCTTTAACTTCTAAGCAGGAGCTCATAACTGGTTTCAGGTTTATCAGGCACGAGTTGACAGTTGAGGAAGGCGGGGGGGGGGGTGCATGCGCAGATATAGGTTTCATTCCCTCACTGATGACATGTTCATTGTGCTTGCGGGAGGTTTAAACGTGTACAGTCGGGATTAATTTAAAGGTGATGGCGTGAGCATCTATCAGCGGGCCTTGCAACGTACACAGCCACCGTTTTCAGAACTTTGGAGAGGCAGGTAGCAGTGCCTTCTTCCCGTCGTTGTCTCTTGCGTGATACAACCATGATTAAACTCGTTACATGGCGTTGCTGCTTGTTTTTGCCATCTGAGCGATCACCTTCCAATTGATTCTGACTGTACGTCCACCGCCCCAATGCGAACTCTACGGTGTTCTCAGTAGTCGAGCAAATTGGGTTGGCGTGTTACTCGGGCACTAAGATGCCTAAATCACGTGATGGAAACAAACAGCTTCATGTATGTCCACTAGAAGAAATCTCGAGTCCTGCAAAACTTCATTGGGCTAAGTGCTAATTGCTCGATCGCAAATGACAAAAAAGCGTGTTTTGTGTGTTTTGTTTTGTGCATTCTGCGTACTGCGTCCAGCTTCGCAGTCGTCCTTGTTCACAGAGTGGAAGGGAAGTAATTTTTGCTTTTTGCCTCGATCAGAAAAGCGGCCGCGGCGGCCGAAAATTGAACCGGCGTCCTTGGGCCTAACAGCGGTCCACGAAACTGTTGCAGTTTTAAATACTTGTCGGAAAGAATCCATATTTATAAATGTTAGTTCATGATCTTTTTAATGCGTGATCTGTTCGAGAAAAAATGCATGCCGGTGGGCTAATGCATTTTTCTTTAAAGGAATACTGACACGAAATTTTCGTGTTACGTTATTTTCGCTGGTATGGGTGCACATTAGCCCACTACTAGCAGAATGGCACATTACACGGTCGATCGCCGCGTAAACAATAATTTGCGGCGTCGTTTATTCGTGTCAGTTTCGGTTTCGACAAAACGAACGCCGAGCGGTCACCACGACAAGAGGTAGCACCTTTCGTCGCCATTCTTGTCGCACCGCTGCCGGTCTCAACGCGTGCGCGAGCGAGCACACACGCGCGCCCAGCCCGCTGCTCAAACTGTAGTGGCCGCCACAGTGTGACGGACCCCCGTTGCCCACGCTGGCAGCACGAGCGCCGTGTGGCCACAGCCATGGCCCAGGCGCTAAAGCCAGTGCCCCGTGCTGAGGTCTAGCGTCGGTTTCGATCAGCGCAGCCCAGCTACGCAGATAATGGTCAGGGGGCGGTTCAGCACCCAGCAGCAGTCACGGCTTGCCCACAGACGCCCAGGGACGACTGCAGCCCCGGTCTGCAGCTTAGCGGAAGGCAGCCAGGGCACCCCCACTGCCCAGGCAGCCCACCCCGTCCTCGCAGCCCAGTCGTTGCGCTTGCAGCCCCCAGCCCAGAGCAGCTGATGCCCGTCCTCCTGGCCCTGACGCACAGCTTTGTCGGCCGACTGCCTGCCGATGACCGTGCAAGGATGGCGGCCACAAACGCCCCTGGCCCTACCGGAGCCCCCCGCCCACCTCCACCATGGCTAGCATACCCTGTGGGAAAGGCCAGCGGCTACGCATCCTGCAGTGGAACTGCAACAGCCTAGGCTGTCGCAAGCGCGGAGCTGACTGAGCACCTGTTGCGAGGAGTCCTTCGCGACGTGCTGGCACGGTAAGGAAGTGTAACAATCCTATAAGCGGACCACGACACGAAACGCGCTCCTGCCGGGCTACGTGGGTCATCTTCCAGCGCACAGAAGCTGCCGCCTGAGGTCTTGCAGCAGCACAACCGTGCCGCGACAAACCACCCACCCACCGCGAAAGTCAGCTCGGCACGCGGCTATGTGCCGCGCTCACCCTCACACAGGTGCTCCTGTTGACCTGGCACCCAGTTGCCTGACGGCCCGAATGTGCAGTGTGGCAGCCGTGACAGTAGCGCATGGGGATAACGGACACCACCGTGGCCAACGTCTACATCCGGACGCAGAACCATGGATGCCCTGGCAGCTGTGCCCGCTGGCGCAGCAAACCTAGGCTTCGGAACGCTTGTAACTGTGAAGGCGACCTTCAACAGCACAGTCACCTGCACTCTAAGCCTTGGGGAGTTCAAACCGAGCCACCCGAAGGTGACGAGAGCTGTGTGGACGGCCAGTCACCGGACCTGTGGACTCTGCACGTGGCCAACACCTGCAGCCTACTTTCGTCCGCCCTTGTCCGTCGCCGTTGCATACGGTCCAGTAGTCATTGCATCGGCCTAACCTTGGTGACGCAGCGGTGCGCCTATTCCTGGGAGAGCGCCGCCAGCACGTGGGTTATGACCACTACCCAATACTGCTCACCCCCGGGAACCACCGCAAGCGAGCCGACACAAGGTCTTATGCAGTCCCTAGCTGGGTCGACGTCCGCAAGGAAATTACCAAATGCACCGAGGACCCTGAAACTCGACTTCGTCGCAGCAGTCGTGTGGAGCGCCGACAATGGCCAATGGTGCGGGGAGAGGTACCCTCTGCCTCGCCACTCCCGGACATGCAGCTGCTACGGCTTCGGGCCCCGCCGCGACCAGCTACAGAGGATGGCTTTGCGAAGCAAGTGCCCAGAGGATTGGACGGAGTACCGGCGGCGGAACGCCAATGCCGCCGACGGCACGGCAGCGTCGAAGAGCAGGGCTGGGAGTCGCTGTGTTCGTCCATGGACTCTCGCAAGGACCCCGGCAGAGCCTGGCGCATCTTTAAAGCTCTGCTGCGGCCTACCATCACCAGCCGGCGTCCTCTGCATGCGGTCGCCATATCCCCGGGCATCACAGAAAGGGCCCTGGCGGAGCTGTTCGCCGACCAGTTTGCCAAGGCCGCTCAAACCCCGCCTCCACTTCCTGCGGCCTCACCCGACGCGGCGCCAGCCGCCCCACGCGACCAAAAAGTGGTGTCCCTCTGCTCCACGGACATCACGCTCCGTGAGCTGCAAGCCGCCCTGAATCGATGCCCCAAGCGGCTGAGCGGCTGCGGAACCTGGACGTGATTCAGAGCCGCTTCTCCGACTGTTCAATCGGGTCTTGCAGACTGGTGTCCTCCCGCCACCCTGGCTCGTGGGGCTCATCTCGCCAATTCTCAAGGTCGGCAAGCCCCCGATGGAGCCAGAGTCCTACCGTCCTGTGTCCCTGACGTCGGCTGCTGGGGAAGTCATGGAGAGTGCAGCCCTGGCCCGTCTCGAGTGGATTCCAACCACAGCGGCCTCTTCCAGGAGCAGCAACGCGGCTTCAGGCGGCACCGCTGCACGGCTGACTCCTTGGGGGACGTCATCTCTATGCTGGAACAGGCCCGCCATGACAAGGAGGTGGCCTTCCTGCTCCTGCTGGACATGCGGTCGGCATTCGACACGGTTGCCCACGGGGCCATCCTGGAGGCCCTGGACGGCATGGGCGTTGTGGGGCGCCTAGGAGGCTACATCCGGGCGTTCCTGCGTGACCGGACCCTGCGGGTGAAGGTCGGCCGGGCGACCAGCAGTCCTCGAGACGTCCGCTCCGGGGTGCCCCAGGGAAGCGTGCTGAGCCCGTTTCTTTTCAACTTGGTGCTGGCTCCTCTCCCCGACTGCATCCCTCCAGGCTTGCGACACCCAGTGGAGGTGGCGGTGTATGCTGACTACGTGGCATTCTGGACCCATGGCCGCAACAAAGACTGCCACACAGTCAAGGCGTGCCTCCAGGAGGCTCTGGGCGCAGTTGCAGTCTTCCTCGAGAGCCGTGGCCTGCAGCTCTCGGAGGCCAAAACGCAGGCCCTTATGCTGCACCCGGGAGGATGCAGGGCTCGACAGGCAACACCGCCCATCACACTCAACGGGCGGCCTCTTCCCTGGCGGCTGACCGTGAAGTACCTGGGGCTGCTCATTGACTGCCGGCTCACATGGCTGCCAGCTGTAAAGGCCCTCCGGGCACACAGCGCACGTGTGCTCCAAGGGTGCGGCAGCTTCTGTCATGAGGCAATGGCTGCTCACACCGAGTGGCGCAGCGCGTGTTTCACGGCATGGCCTCCGCAGCTGTGCTGTACGCGCTTCCACTCGCCTACCTGGGACCACGACGCTGGCAGGAGCTGGAGATCGACCAACGCCGCGCCATCCGCCTCTGCCTGGGCCTCCCCTCCACGTCGCCGGTGGCGGGCACCTGGCCCATCGAGATGCGGGCCTTGCAGACGGGGCTACGGCATATCCAGCGCCTGCTGGCCGTACGCGACGGGGCTCCGCTCCTGCAGAGGTTCCGTAGCCTGCCCAACTCGCACATGGGAGCGCTGCTCACTATCTTCGAGGAGGGCATCGAGGTTCCGAACCGACCCCGTCTGGAGCCGCCACCTCCAGACACCGGGGACGCCCTGCAGATCACCACGACCCTCCGCGGGGTCCGCAACAAGCGGACCACACCACCCCAGGCCATCCGCTATGAGGCGGCCGCCCTGCTGCAGGACGAGCTGAGCAGCTACCTGCATCTTTTCACGGACGGCTCCGTCAAGTACAGCACGTGCGAGGGGGCGGCTGCGTGCGTGGTGCCTGAGCTGGGAGCCAGCCGGAGCTGCCGCCTGTCCTTACTAACTTCCTCCACACGGGCGGAGCTGGCAGCGCTGCACCTGGCCGCCGACCTCCTCCTCGAGAGGGGGCCCCATAACCACCCCGGGGCGGTCATCCTCACGGACTCCAGGACTGCCCTGCAGTGGATGCACCCGGCCGATCAACCTACCAACAGCAGCGGCTACCCGGAGCGCTCCCTTGCAACCAAGCTGCGCACTGTGGCCTCCGAGACTGCGACCTGCGACTCCACTGGCTGCCAGGCCACTTTGGCATCCGGGGCAACGAAGACGCCGACGCCCGCGCCAGGGAGGCCCACCAGGAGGGCACCCCAGTCTCCCAAGACGTCACCGCGTTCGACGAGGCCCACACTGCCTGGCCCGCATGGTACAGACGATGCACCCCGAATCTCGGGTCGTGAGCGGCCTGGTGCCCAGACCGTTGCCCGCACGCACGAGAGGGGACGCCCGCTGCCTGCTTCTCCGCATGCGGCTCAACTGCTGCAATGTGGCGGAACGTCTGCACCGACATGGGCGCAAGGACTCCCTACATGTGCGGACTGTTCCGAACTGGAGACGCTCGAGCACCTACTCTGCTTCTGCCCTCACCACGCGGGGCAGAGAAGCAGAGCTCCACCGAGCGCTCCAGGGTCGAGGCCTTCCCAGCGCTGGCATGGATGACCTTCTGTTCCCGAAGGGGCCTGCGGCAACTTAACGGGAACTCTTCCCTTATCTGCTCCATTTCCTGGAGACGACCGGCCTTACGCAGCGGCTGTAGACCGGAGTGCAGTGATTGAATGATGTGCCCCGACTGAACAGCTTTCTAGGACTCACAGCTCTCTTGATACCTTTCTCTCTCTCTCTTTTTCTACTTTATCCTATCACTCCCCCTCTACTTCCCTTCCCTTGCACTGGGTTGTATGAAGGCGAGCTCCCTGCCGAGCTCAAAATATCCCCAGTGAATTTCCTTTCATTTTCCCGTCGCAAACCACAACCCCGCCCCACACCTCCTCCCCCCCCCACACACACAGACCGGCCGGGTCTTCGCCACGCACGCGCGCCCGGGCAGCATGACGTCAGTCCCAAGACCAGGATGTGTACACATGGTTTAGCAGCGCGCGCCAACCGCATTCAGCACGTCGGCTACGTCACGGGCGCCCCGACGTCGGCAGTTTGGGGCAAGTAGCAGATGATATCATGCTGGCCAGCTCTGGGCGTTCTTGTGCCGGGACAGAGTTTAAAATGAATTGAAAGTATGTTATACTGAACTGCGACTGTTGAAGCTTGCTGGGAGATATTTCCTGGTAAAAACATGAAGCATTTTACATAAGTTATCTCAGCTTTGAAATTTCGTGTCACTACTCCTCTAATGCCAGTTCTGTTATGGACATCATTGTAAAAAAAGACACATGTCCGAAAACATTTCGTCTGGTTTGAGAAGAGCTGCCAACATAACTTTGCACGAGAGGCTGAAGAGCTTTTTTAATGTCGTAACTTCCTGCGGAAAACCGGGCTCCACGTTCTTAAATACGCTTACGCATCTACGTTTAGTTTAGTGTGAGAATCCTATCGGGAACCCCCATATTCTAATATCGAACGAACGTTACCCATGTACAGGGTTTCTTTGAGCTCATTCATAGCTTGCTAAAAATTAAGTTGAATAATGTTAAGTGATCGGCCTGCCTTTGAAATGATCATTCCCTGAAAGGACCGCTGGAAATATTACACCAGCATATTTGTATTCAGACGCGAAAGAGAATTTCATACCAATCAGGCATAGCTGGCGGCCATGAGTTCTCTTTTGTTAATAAACATAACCAGCATACTCGTGAAATGTTTAGGGTCACTTTCCATTTTTGACAAAAGGAAAATATAATATTCAGGCACATTTGTAATATAACTGAGTCTGCCTCAGAAGTAATACAATATGGACGCAACAGGCGATTTTTTTATTGATTGAGGTTTGAAGTTCCGCGTTCATCCAACGCTTATTATTCCGATGCTTTGCTGGAATGTCACGGGATTCAATAAACGTTTGCGTTAGGGGGAATAAATTTTTGTTGAAAAGACCCAATGTTCAGTCTACATCTATGGATCTGCAAAGCGACTGGAAGTCCAGGAAAAATGTATTCAATTCATGCGAGATTAAATCCGTACTTGCCTGTGTCAAAATAGACCTTAGGTGATTGCAGAATATGGCGACAAAATGCAGGCCAAAAGTTTGCCACAGCTACCTGATGGCCACGTAGACCAGAAACTGTGATAACCAATGCCACAATGTTGCGATCATTAGAGGAAAGCAAATCAAGTACATTCTCGCTGGTAGGTTCAAGTCTTATTGGATTATCTCCAATTGGTATAAGTAATGGGCATTAGTGACTTTACGGAAAGCAGTATATAAAAGCAACGAGGTGGAAAGTAACTCTAGAATTTTTTCACTGTATGTTAGGGAAGGTAAAGTTTCCAGCTAGAAGAAGACATGTCGAGTCTAAGGTCAGTGAACTTCAAATTAAATTTCTAATTTCAGTTTAAAATGCTTTTTAACTCACGTAATCGTTGCCTGATGGAGGAGAAGAGCGGAACCACCACTGTGCTCGAGATTTCGGCGCTCGTTAAAAATCCTCAGGTGGTGAAAATTTATCCGCAGCCATCCACTACGGCGCGCCTCATCTGCTGTGTAGCATCGGTACGTTAGACCTCATAACCAATCAAATAAACGTTGCGGGGTGTTCGACCCAGGCGGTCATAAAACGACCCAACAGCGACAGACCAGCGGTTAGTGGCAAAGCGCGACTTTTCACCACATACTTTTGCATGTTTAATTGGCACCTTTGATTGGAGTGCTATTATGAACCGGAATAAAAACGCCACCGTCGTGTGAATTTCGACATTTCCAATAGACACTGTATGGGGAGGAAAATATTCTATATCGCTTATGGTGCTGTCTAACCACGCTTCCGCTCCCATGACTACATGTGGCTTTGTCATATGTAACAGCGATTTGAAACCGTTTCTTTTATTTTTTAAGCTACGACAATTAACGTAGGCATATCAACTCGTTTACAATGTTTGGAATTTTCCTGGGTGGTTTACACTTTGTTTGTGCCTATATGTTTGAGGCAGTGACTGCATTCGTTGCATAATTTCTTCAAACGAAGTTTCATATCACCGCCGGGTTTCCGGGCGAAATCATACACTTGCTTCGTTTATAATCTGATTTCGTGGGAGTAGGCTGCTGTAGTACTGAAACCAGTTCTTTCATCTTTGCTGCACCAGCAGTGAGTGCGCGTTGTTTATCTTTGAACAAGGGTAGTTTCAGTATTTTTGGCCGTTGTTTCGTTGATGTGCACTTCCCGAGGCGATGAGCCCTTTCTGCACTCGTACGCACAGAGTGAATGTGAACACTTCGTTTCTGGGAGCGAAAAGATAAAACTTTCTCTCCTGGTTCGGCACACGTCTCTTTCTGGTCGTCTGCAAAAGTATAAAAATTACATCGTTCCTGCGTTCCCTGTTGTCAAGGTCATCTGGGCATGTCCGCAATGTCGCACATGCAGACGGACGGTATTTGTCGGTGGCGACAAAGCTCTTCACATTGTATTGTAGCGGGTGTTTGATGCGCGCCGTTAGTTAAGCTATTTCCTGTTCAAACATCACACGAAGAGAATGCGATTGATCAAGAATTTCCGATTGCTTAAAGTGAACCGCTGGCATAGCCATTACGTTCATTATCATGTCTGGGTGTAAGAGGCCCAGGGTTGAGTTCAACTTTACCGACGAGCAGCAACAGATGAAGGAAACCCCGCCGCGGTGGCTCAGTGGCTAAGGCGTTGCGCTGCTGAGCACGAGGTCGCGGCGGCCGCTTTTCTGATGGAGGCGAAGAGCAAAAAACGCCCTGGTGTTCGAGATTTCCGCGCCCGGTAAAGAACCCCAGGTGGTAAAAATTATTCCGTAACCCTCCACTACGGCGCGCCTCATCGTCTGCGTTGCGTCGGCGCGTTCAACCTTACAATCAATCAAACCGATGAAGGAAAGACCCGCATATTCGAACCACTTTGCACTTCTGCGTAAAGCACAAACTGCGGTGTGTAAAAAGGCCCAGTGGGATCTAGCACCGATCTTTTCAATGCTTCGCGGTTATCAGAACGATATCAAAGAACAACATAAAAATAAGACGGCGTACGTTTCTAGCGGCTATGTCGGTGCCAGATCCCAGATAGGATAAATGAGATGCTTTACCAGTTTCTGTTGTATAAACATAAAAAATAATTTTATAATAGTTTTGTCCCCCTTATAAAACTATCAGCAGCGAGATTCTAGTTCCAAAAGTGAAAAAATAACCACCTGTTACAGTTATGCGCTTCTTTGGTATACAACTCCTTCTCATTTAAAGAGCTAGCCTACTGTTGATTACTGTTAGAACGTGCGAAGAATCCGCCAGATTTCTTCCGTATGATTGGAAGCAGCACACATGACGGTTTAGAGCAGTTTCATTCATCCACGCTTCGATAACTTTTGTTATTTTGTTACCAACGCTGAGAGCGAGGTTTCTGGATGCCTGTTAAACAGCATTTGTCAATTTTTCTATTTTTATTTAAACATATGCGCAGGAGGCTTCGTATTACGTTTCCTGAGGCATTCTTGGTTGATGCTCATGAGACTCCTTTAATGAGATATTTGCTCAGTGAAATGTCGGGTGGGTAAAATATTCTTCCTTCTCTAGTATCACTTACTCAACCCAATGAAGCTTCCTCAAGGGGACTCAGGTGACCACATTCCTATAGGACATACTAATTCGTGGACCACAGGTTTAAAAAACAGCATGTGAACTATAAAACGTTTTATAAATGCTTGAAAATGCTCCTCACAGCCTGTTTGTTCTTATAGAAATATTGCCCATTTTTACTGAAGTCTAAAATAAACAAGAAACGCATTTTAGTTGATCTAGTCTTCATTCAGATGGCGCTAGCGGTCTTCCATAGGAGAGTTTTATTACTTTTTTTTATTTCAGTATGATTAGAAGCAGCACAAAGAGCAGTTTCAGTCATTCACGCCTCTATACCTTTTGGTATTTTGTTACCAAAGCTGAGAGCAAGGTTTCTGGACACAGGAGTGACATGCTTCCGAAATAAGGAAACTAGGCAGGTGGTGCATTTTCATGAATGTGCGAAACTTTCTGTATTGGTGCACAATGGTTTTGATGCCCGCGGGTCATGAAATAGTAAGTCTCATAGGAATGTTAGCAGTTGAGTTCCCCTAAATACGCCTTCCCAGACAAGGCGTAAACAAGTTTGGAGAGACGTTTTCTTTTACCGCGTTCTTGTTCCTCCCACACAAGCTTTTACTGTTGTAAAGTATTATTCCACCCGTTCGTGTCTTTTATGTCGTCCAAGAGCATTTTCTACATTTTTCTGTTCCCCATCTCTAATTGCTTCCAGTAGGGCGGCTGCGTTGCCAAGCAATTGCCTTTTTACTACAAAGAATGGCGTATAAAGAGGTTTACTACCATCGCGAATTTCTGTATTATCTGAAGACCCATTGTGACCAAATGTGGATTAACATATCCGAAACGAATCTTTTCCGTTGGTTGTGGAATTACCATTTCACCCATCCGGTAACAACTTATCCAGAACAGGAAGTAGGCGGTTGGTGAGCAGTCCTTAAGCCTTCTGACATCACCGATGTTTTCAATCGAAATTACCTTTGAGTTTAACAAGTCATTTCTGGCGTAATATCCTCGACCGTTCTCCTAATAATTCACAAGGCTTGGTACTGTTTCGCTGCTGCGTGGCGAGATACGACCGAGCCAGTTTCAAGCAGAAAAAGAACAAGTTGGTTTATTATGAGGTAGTATTTAAAGATGCGAAGGGAAAGGGCAAACAGGCGAGATATTCACAGAGCATGCGCGATGATAAGTTCAGACACTGCAAGTGTCGGGATCAGTCAAGATTACACTGCCGATACATTTTCCTTTCTTTGCAGGAATAAAAAAAACAATGTAGCATGGTAATGCAACACTCAGTTCGACACACTGCGACATGCGCCTTGAACAAAGTTGTTGCCGTAGGTTAGCCGTTCCGGGGGTCTTCTGTTACGGGTCAACCTCCTCAACCTGGACTGCTTGCGTGGGTTACCTTCACGTCGCCTCACCGTCCGACTCTTCATCTGAAGCGCTGTCTTCAGAGTTGAAAGGATTCTCCGGTGGCTAGCAGGTGTTGGCGGTTGCGTCGTACAACCGTTGCCCCTTTCTGTGGTAACTACGTACGACCTGGGCCGCATCCTGTTGACTACCTTTGCCTTCATTCCCACGTGTCCCCTTGAACACGGACCACCTGTCGTTCATGCAAGGGCGGAAGGTGTCTTCGCGCCGGCAAAGCCTGCCGATGCTTGTTGACAAACTGGCGTGCCGTTTCGTTGAAGTCTGGTATTGGCGTCCTCAGTCGTCGTCCTTGGAGCAGCTCGCCTGGTGACTGGCCATCTTCAAGTGGGCTAGCTCTGTAATTGAGCAAACCGAGCCAAAATTTTTTCTTCCTTCCGACATTTTTTTAGGATCCTTTTAACGACTTGCACACCTTTTTCTGCCAACCCGTTCGAGCGGGGCAATCTAGGGCTGGAAATCGTGTGCTTGAAGTAATTTTTTGCGAAGTTCATAAATTCTCGGCTGCTGAATTGGGGCCCTCCATCTGTACATACCTCGATGGGAATGCCATACCTCGCGAACATCGCACTTAATTTTGAAACGACATTGGCAGAGGATGTGTCGCGCAGCAATTCTACTTCCGGGAAATGGGACAAGGCGTCGTATGCGCAAAGGTACGAGTTGCCAGCATATTCAAACATGTCAACCCCGACTCTGTATCATGCGTGCTCGGGCACAGATGCATCAGGCTTTTCACTTGGTTGTTTGTAGGCATACTTTTGCAAACTACGCACTCGTTCACGAGAGAATCAATGTCTGCGTTCAATCCTGGGCCAAAAGACGACCAGTCGAGCTGTGATTTGCACTTGTTAAGCCCATGTGCCCGTCGTGTATTCTCCGCAGTATCTCCGCCGATAGTTGTTGGTATGACGACCTTGCTACCTTTGAACAACACTCCGTTTATCTCAGTCAGTTCATCTGAGAAGGGCTTAAGTGGTCCTTCTAACGGCCTATTATTCCTTAAGGCTTCAATGACAAACTTAAGATAAGTATCAGTGCTCGTTTCCTCGTGTCAACCCGCTAGATTCGCCTCGCTGACGAGCGATGCAACGACTCTTACGGCGTGGACTTCCACATCCTCGTTGTCTTCGTCCTTGGGAGTTCTGCTGACTGGAGACCTTGACAGCATATCCGCCAGCACGAGCTGTTTTCTATCTTACGCCCATGTTTCTAATCACGCCTTCTCCATGTAAGAACGGAGAAGCAGTTTTGCTTATGGATGAAGGCGTCTTTCACATATGATTCAAATGCAACCAGCTATCTGAGTTGACCTTTCAGACCTGAGCCTGTCTGATTTTTGTCTATCAGACCATTAAACTCGAGAAAGTACAATAGTCGCCGATTTATCATTTTTTCGAGCAGCTTACATAAACAACTCGTCAAGGCGATGGGTCTGTAACTCGCAGCAAGACAGGATTCTTTTCCTTCTTTAGAAGCGGTACAACGATAGCCTCTTTTCATGTCTTGGAAAACGACCTGTTTGCCATATTTTGTTAAAGAGAGAGAGTATTGCATGCAGGGTTTCACTGTGTAGGTGTCTGATCATGTCATAGCTGATTCGGTCAGCTCCAGGGGCTGACTTACCACATGTCGAGAGTGCACTCATCAATTCAAGCATGGTAAATGGGGCATTGTATCCCTCATTCGAGCGTTGGTTCACACGAAGGGGCTGACGCTCTGCTGCCTTCTTATGCTGTAAAAATGTTTGTGTATAATGTGAAGAACTGAATACATGTTCAAAGTGTTTCCCAAGAGCATCTGCTTGATCTTTTACAGAGTTACCCACACTACTTACTAGGGGAATAGGACGACTCTTGTATCCTTTTAGCTTCTTTATTCTAGTCCAGACTTTCCTAGAATCTGTATAGAATTTATAGATGATATAAACCTGGTCCAACTTTCGTTTTTTGCCAACGTCGCGTACGCTTCCCTTTAGCTTTTGCCTGCTTAAACTTGAGAAGGTTGTCGGCCGTGGGATAGCGGCGTAAAAGTGCCCACGCCTTGTTCTGTTCAGACCGTGCACGCGCGCAGTCTTCATTCCACCATGGTCTGGGTTTTGGGAGAGTTTTAAAAGTAGTCTCTGGAATGCTTTTCTGAGCAGAGTCAAGAATGTGGGCTGCAATCAGTGAACTTGCTGCTTCAACATCTAAATGGCATATTGTTGTAGCCTGGAAAGTTCTTTGTATGTTTTCCAGTCAGCTGCTTGTAATTTAAATGTTCGAAGTGGTTCTGTGCCTTGAGAGTCATTGTTTACAGCCGTTAGTTTTGCAGGAAAATGATCACTGCCATACGGGTTGTTAAATACATTCTATTCAAGCATACGCAGTAAGATTGCAGAGCCAATTGCAAGGTCTATTGCTGAGTAAGTGTGGTGTGAGGAGTTGTAATATGTGGGGCGTTTCTTATTAAGGATGCAACGTCCGGATGTCGTGACAAACCTTTCAATGAGCCGCCCTCGAGCATCGGCTCGCACAGATCCCCAGATGGGGTTGTGAGCATTAAAATCACCAGTTATATGATGTAAGGTCAGGTAGTTCATTGATTAGGTTTTCAAATTCGACGTTGGAAAGGCGATAGTCGGGTGAAATGTAGAGAGAGCAAACTGTCACTAGTTTGCCAAAAACTATGGCTCTGACAGCTCCAGCTTCTGATGATGTCTGTAGCTGGAGGTACTGACAAGCCACAGATTTTTGGAGTACTACTGCCACACCACAAGACGCATGGATGCAATTTTGTCTGTCCTTACGGTAAACAATGTACTGTGTTAGGAAGTTTGTCTGGGATGGGCGCAGGTGTGTTTCTTGGAGACACAGTATTTGTGGTTTGTGATTGGTGAGGATGTCATAAATATCGTCTAGATTTCTTAACAACCCCCTACTTCCAGTACATAACACTTTCAGCAGCCATGAAAATCAACAAAAGAGAAAAAAAGGATCATGTTCTGGATCATGTTTTCCCCTCTTTTTAGCAGGCCGTGTTTCGGGGCCCTTCTGAGCAGGTTCACTTAGGTTGTGGGGTCATTTCCAGGGGCAACGACTTTACTGGCCTTTGGTTTGGTCGGTTTGCCACGACCTGTGGCACCGCGGCGCTCCTGTGATGCCTCAGGAGCAGACGTACTTGGAGAGACATCCATGGCCTCAACCGCGTTTCTGAGGTTGAATGATTGTCAGAACCAGACTTTGTGCTAGAGGCCGTAGCCGCAGCACTGGGCACAGCTGGAACAGCAGTAGCCACAGGAGCAGTCTTCTGCTGTGCACAGGTGCCTGAGACGAGGCCAGGTCAACATCGCTGACCTGGACAGGAGTCGTGCTGGCGGCCTTTCGCCCAGCACTAGGTCGGAGTGCAGCAGCAGAAGCCACGGTAGCGACTTTCTGCTGCTGAGTGGGGGGCTGCGACGGGACCAGGTCAGCCTCGCTGTACTGGGTGCCCGCATCTACCAGACGACGCCCACGCCCCCCCCCCCCCCCGAGCTGCGTCTGCGTAACTTTTGCCCGATAGCAAGGCATGCTTCAGGCGTGCTTGTGGGAACGTTAGGTTCTCAGTGACTTTGAGTGGGATTATTCCTTTTTCTTTTTTGAATGATGGAAATGCACGTGAGAAGGCAGAGGGTGGTCCACTGCAGTTTGGGCATTTCACTTGTTGCTTGTTACAATCGTCACTGGTGTGGTCAGTGCTTGCGTAGTGAGCACAGATGGATCGGCCACGGCATGACAGAGTTCCATGGCCATACTTCTTCTGGCACTTGAAACACCTTCGCGGATTAGGTATGTATGGACGCACTGGACAGGAAATAAATGCAGCATGGACCGATTCGGGAAGTGTTGGACGGTTGAAAGTCAAAACAATGTGCTTAGTTCGGATTTCCTCACCTGCGCGACGTATAGTTATCCTCCGCACAGCTGTTACGCCTTGGTCTTTGAGCCCTTCGAGGAGATCGTCTTCATTCTCATGAAGTAGTTCTCGTTCAGAGATGACGCCTTGGGTTGTGTTTAGGCTACGATGTGGCGTGACCGTCACTTTTAGTTGAGCCAGGGTGTCCTGTTTCAGGAGGTTTTCACTTTGGTTTTTTCTTTGTACTTCTACCAGCAGGTCACCTGAGGCAAGTTTTTTTGCATGGTAGTCTTTCCCAACGATGTTCTCGAGGCATTTTGCAATGAGGAACACCGATTTTTTTGCTAGGGGTGCATTCTCTTCTTCGGAGTGTACCACAAGGTATTTGTTAAAGGTTTCGACAGGTGGAGCTGCTCTGATGCTAGGTACTTCGGTGCGGCCCCTTTTCAGGGACCGATCAGTTTTTCTTGGGGTGGAAAAAGAAGCCATAAATACATGGTGTACATTCGGTCGCAGCAAGGCCGGCCGCCCACCACCGAGCCCAACAAGGGAACGTGACTTAACACGCTAGCCGTACCTTGCCACTATAATCCTATGCTCGGGATCGAGAGTGACGTCTTTGCACAGGATTAACCCTCGCCGCCTGGAAAAGCTTACAAATAAGGAAGAAATGAGATGACAGGACAGTGTTAGGAAAGGAAATAGGAAAGAGAAAGAGCTGAGAGGAGGACAGGAAAAGGCGACTGGCTGATTCCCCCGGCGGGTCACGAGAAGCGGGGGCCGAAGTGGCGTGTTGCCGCTGCTGGGGGGCCGTAAAGGTCCAAAACAACCCCAACTTTGGCTCAGCCACCAGGATCCCCTTTTCCCCGGACACGGCAAAGCCACGCACAGCCGGGACGTGGGTGGGTCCAAACCCACATGTGCTCGGGTCCGTGGTGTTGCAAGACTCCATGTGCCTACGGCAGTAGGCACCCCTGCGGAGCTCGGGACCGTGGTGGCGCTACTCACCAAAACACCTTGAGTACACAAGGTGCCCCCTGCGGGGATTCATGCTGTGTGCGACGTTGCCCTTTTCTCCTCTGGCTATAGACCAGAAGAGTAAGCCTATTATTAAGCCTCTGTTCAGAATAGTAAGCCTATTATTCGCTTCATTTCAAAGTGTTTCTATTTTGCTTTTGCATCTAATTCGCCATTGTTAGGACGAACGTCACTAAGCTCCCTTCCGTTAATTAATTCCCGTAGCTCTCCAATCCGATTAGCTGCCGGCAGTCTAACACCTTTATACTCTAACGTTCCTGCATAAGTTCCTTCCTTTTCTGAGCTCGTCTGTCATTTAGACTCGCTTCCTCCTACGCCTGTTCCTGACCCTTTTATGGTTGTACTTTGTATTCAGTCTTCCTAGGCTACCTACACTCTCTCCGATTATATTAAGACTTATTTGTATAGCGTGTTTCTATACTGCTGCGCTCATTGTCTTACGGCCATCCAGTTTGGTGACTTTCCTTTTCCTAATTTTATCGTCTATCTTTCTAGATGTACTTTAAATATTTTCCTCACAACTCCGTCACCGCTGATCTTGAACTTTTTGATCTTGCCTAGCGCCTCAGCACACAGGAAGCCGCCTATATTTTGCAGGTATGACGTTGTCAGGTACATTTCCTAATACGTGCTTGCGGAAGTACCGGTCTCACGCAGCGGCTGTAGCCCGGAGTGCAGTGATTGACTGATGTGCCCGGACTGACAGCTTTACTGACAGCACTCTTTACACCTTTCTCTCTCTCTCTCTCTCTCTCTCTCTCTCTTCTCCTCTCTCTCTCCTCTCTCTCTCTACTTTATCTTATCACTCCCCCTCTACATCCCTTCCCATGCACTGGGTTGTATGCAGGTGAGCTCCGTGCCGAGCTCAAAGTAACCCCAGTGCATTTCCTTTCTTTTTCCTGTCGCAATCCACAACCGCCTTGCGGAAGTATGCATTTATTATGCTCGGTTTGCATACACTGCTACAGTTAAGAAAACTACCGACGTAAAAGTTGGACACACGGTGGTTGAATCCCGCACTTGTGACTGGTCTTTACCCCTTTCGGTCCGGGTGATTCCAAATAGAATCACATCGCTTTAATCGCTGTAGCGCGTAGAGAACAAAACCAAAACTGCAAATAATTAATGGGGGGGGGCGGGAATTGGCCTTGAAGGTTTTGTGGTATACATCACCACTGCACTGTTTTAGCGGAAACGGAGCGGGCGCCACAGAAAAGAAAAAAGCTCCTGGGCACACAAAATTACGAGGTTGAGGCTAAACAAAAAACCAGAGGCTCTAGGTTCCTAAATCTCCTGGCTCCTAAAAACCACGCTCCTAAATCTGTAAATATATGCACTGCGGAGATCATTGTATGCTTCTAGGCTCATGTAGTCATACAATTTAGGGAAACAAGGAAAACAGTTTCTTCGATCAAAGGAGACGATAACGAAGCTCCCCTCGCGTTTCTACTCTGAACGGGCCGAGGCTATCAACCTTTACTTGGAGAGAAGCCCCTTAGGGCCTGGGACTGTTGGCGCTGCATGTCTCCGTCAACGTTGTTGTAATCGTCGTCTCATGTAGTCACGGTACTAAAACACCGGGAAACTTCTTTACGCCTCGTGCTAGAACATAACGCGTGCTAAAAACACCAGGACACTCGCTGAGGCTTGGGCTGGAGCGCTTCGTAACGCGTACTAAAAAACACACACCGGGACACTCGTTTCCGCCTTGCGGTAGGGAGCTTCGTGCTTCAAAGCCACGAAACCTTTACAGCAAAGCTGTGTACCTCTACCCCTCAACGGTTTCATCTCCGTTGCCTAAAATGACAAGGCGGCAATGTTACACTTATGCACTGCATGCTTCGCCCCTTCCCAGGTTTCACGTTAGTGGAGATGCCCCGGGATTTTTTGGGTGAAGTTCGAGCCCTGCCGCTCAGAAAAGTATATCATCGATTTGCTGACGGGAAGCTGCATCTGTGAGCAACCGGTGAGCCTTTTTCCCGAGTTATCACCTATCAAGTTCTCAAGTGGGCGTCAATGCGCGAACCCTAACGCTTCGACGAGCCGGTTCCCGGCTCCCGTTGCGGAATAGGCAAGCATGCCTCCGGGGGACGAGTCCTCTCCTACCACTCATTCTGCTTTTACCAAGAGCATGGACTTCGACTCACACAGCGGTCGCACCATTCATGCCGACAGCCCGTGGATCCACGTCTTACACTCACGCATTGAGAAGACAGCGCATGCCCCTGAGCATCGTTACAAACCTCAAGAAAACGTCGCTACCAACCCCGCCCTCCCCAGATGCCTACACGCAGCGCCGCAATCCTATACCACGCCTACCCCCCAATAAAAACACCGTGATATATCCACCCCGTTCTGGCCTTGATCTTTCTGTCTGGTCGCCTCGCCTTCTTACACAAAGCTTAGCGATGGCAAGCAACATTCCGCAGCAAGAATTCTTCTCTCAAGTCACAATCCAAATTCAGGCACTGCAATACCTCATTGCAGTGAGTACGCCGGGCGAA
>JABSTR010003409.1:0-46346 GCA_013339765.2 Haemaphysalis longicornis | reverse complement strand
AGGGTTCCTTGAGGCTTGAGAAAGCACTCAGCAGCAGGGGATTTTATGTGAGGTTTGAATGGATTCCATCCCATGTTGCGTCAAGGGCAATGAGACCGCTGGCGGAATGCGCTGCAATTAGCACCGACTTATAAGGTTTTAGCTGATCACTGGAACGACTTCAGGCGAACAGTCGTCGAACATTTCAAGTCCTTGGGAGATCCCTATCATGCAGCCTTGCGTCACAAAGGGACTTACGAGATGGGAGGCAACATTGCTGTACCGCATCCGAACGGGCTCAGCGAAGACCACAGCATGGCTATTCAAGGTGGGCCTCGTGCGATCGCCTCTGTGTTCGTCATGTGCAGTGATAGGGGACGTACACCACTATGTAATGTGTTGCCCAGAGCATGATGTCGAGCGGACTGCAATGCTCTCAGCAATTCGAAAATTGCCAGCCCCACACAACACCGTGGACCACATTGTCTTCTCAAGCGGTCATGGATGCTGCGTAGAGACGTGTCGCGCCTTCTTAACGAGTTTAATGGGTTACCGCAAGAAAAGAGCAGATTTTCCTGCACAAGAGACTTCCAACGACGCTAGTGGAAATCAGCGAAACCGAACATCCAGTGCCCAACGCTGGGCACACCTCTCAATTCGCAGGATTACAATCTCTAGGATTTCAAGTTGACACTCGGAATTCCGCGTTGACACGTCTCTTCTCTTATCCCACCCGCTGCGGTGGTTCAGTGGCTAGGACGTTGTGCTGCTGAACTTAACGACGCGGGTTCAATTCCCAGTAGTGGCGGCCGCTTTTCGGTTAGAGGCGGAGAGCGAAAACGCCCGCGTATTCGAGATTTCAGCGCGCGCTAAAGATCCTCAGGCGGTCAAAATTAATCCGGAGCCTCCACTACGGCACGCCTCATCCTGTGCAGCGTCGCTGCGTTAAACTCTATAATCAATCAATATACTCTTATCCCCCTGTAGCCCGTATAAGAATCTCATTTCTTCGGCCCCTTCGCCCTATTTTTTCCTTCTTGTTGTGTGAGGTTGCCTCAAACCAATAACAAACATGTGCGTCTCTTTCTTCTGTGTCCTGTTTGTGGCGATGTTTCAATTCGTGCGATTATGCATTTAATTAAAAATCTAAATGTCAACGCTCTTTAGGTGCTACAATTACGGATAGGCAGATGTAGTGCTTGAACCTTGGCTGCCACACAGCGCAACAATCTTGCGGCCTCATTGCACTTGCACCGTCCCAGTGAGGGAGACAGAGCGACAAACGCTTTATTGAGCCATTGAAGGCCCCTTCGGGGGCGGTGTGACCGGCGTACGGGTGACCGTGGGAAGGGCAAAGTCAGTATGTCAAACCTGGTGCAGGTTGCCGAGAGTTTGACATTTCTTCTGCCCAGCCTTGCACACTGCTTGCTCGAACACCAGCAACATACCATTGCAATATTGGTGCGCAGTGGTTTCACCATGCTGTGGTTAGGTCGTTGTGCTGCTGAGCACAAGGATGCGGGTTCCATTCGCGGCCGTGGCGGCCGCAGTTCTGATGGAGGCGAAAAGCCAACAACGCCATGTGTACGACATTTCAGCGCACGTTAGAATCCCCAGTTGGTCAAATTAATCCGTAGCCCTCCACTACGGTGCGCCTCAACGCCTGTGTAGTTTCAGAGCGTTAAAAAACCACATAATCAACCAAATAATCAGTTTCACCATGTTGGGACCGTGAAAAGAGCGTTTGCAGAGTTTTCATTCATCTGAAGGGGAATAGTGCGCGAGAGATAGCGAATTAGATGGCGCGTGAAAGAAAGAAGCCCCTAATGACATTGACCACGCGTTATCAATAACGAGATGGTCGAGCGGTTTTGTCGTGAACTGGAAACCGTTATTTCTTTTTTCGGTTCAGTTCCGGGTTCGGGTTCAGCGTGCTCAAAAAATTACGATCCGGGTTCGGGCTCAGTTGCGACAAAATACCAGTTCGGTTTGTTCGGTTTTAAAGCAAAGCTTTACTACTTTCGTCCAGCGATTTCGTGGAGGATGCGCAAATGACCATCTGATCGGAGACACACCCCCGGCGACACACCCCTCAAAGCGCATCACGTGATTCGCCGGGCACGCTGTAGGTGCCAGTGGGCGCCGACAGCGGTTGCCACAGCCGCTGCGGCCGATGCAGCCAACCACCCCCGCAGCCTCCCATGCATGCGGCGCTGGGTCGTTTCGGGCAACGTGACTCGTCTCGCGCCCGGCGAAGAGAAACGGTGCGTTCGCCATGAATGACCGGCGCGTTCGCCCGGCCTCCTTCTGTGAGCGTTGCACGGAAACGAACAGCTTTTAGACGTGGTCGGTAATACAGCTAAATCAAAGGTTAACCAAGCGAAACCAAGACTCAACCAGACTAAGCCAAGCTTTTGCTTTGCATGTCCAAGGTTAGCGGAGCCATATAGGCCGCAGCCATTTTTTGGTTCGGTTCCAGACACGGGTAGCCGCTCTTAACAGTGCACTTTTCTCCTTGTGGATATTTGGCGTATGTGATACTCGCTGACGAAAACAAGCAAGAGGCAGCGCTTGACGCGGGTCGAATGAGCGGAGTGTCCGGCAGAGCTCGCTTGGCCCTCGCAATCCCAGCTTCGTCGCCGCTTGCGGTCCGTCCCGACTTCGTCGAAGTCACGAAAACCCGACTTGTGTGTGTATGTTTCCCTGCGTGGCTGTGGGCCTCTACAGGTGTGTATAGTTCACAGTACCTGTTTATTGGTCGACGTTGCCGGTTCAATCGAAGGTCGACCTTCCTGATGGCAACGTTAGAGGACTCCTTTTCCATCGCATGTGTTTTTCATCTTCACCCGAAGGAGACCGAAAACATATAACAATAAATCACACACAAAAACGCAGACGAAGAAAAAGATCCACAGGAATAAGGATTAGGGAAGTGAACAAGAGCACGAGCCCACACGTCTGGCACAAGTTGTATACAGAACTCAGTCGCAAGTACAAAACAATACACAGCAAACTGGGAACAGCCTTCTACTGTATACGCAACCGGCCTTTTCTTACACCGTCCTTTTTTTCGAATAAGTGGTTTTCCGCCGACACTGCTGGCTTTCCACATAAACTAAGTTTCACTCCCGCTACGCATGACAAATTGTGATAGGGAATGGGTCACTGACGGGTGAGGATAGATGAGGGCACTTCTATATGCTTCTCTTTTCTCTCAGTTTACATCATGCGCGACTTTTGTTTATGTTATATTTTTGTACGTCACTGATTTTGTGTTTTTGTTTCCTTCGGACGACGATGCCAAAGAGAAAGAGAGAGTTGCTTTATTGGAAGAGAAATGAAAGTCGACTCAGTCGATCACTGCCTGTCGGGTTGAGGGCACCTCAATCAAGACTGAGTCTAGGAGGAGGGTAGACAGAAAAGGGGGTGGACAGAAAAAAAAATATAGAAAGGGAGAATAAGATGACGGTTCACAAGCCGCGCAGCATGGACAGTACTGGCGGCATCATAGCCGGTCCGAGAGTCCCGTGTCCTTTAAAAAGTCTAGCAGGGCTCGGAACGCTTTTTCGCGATTTGATTTGTGACATTCCGGGAACAACAGGTTTGATGAGGCGCATGAAGGCATTCCCAGTTTCGTATACGACGCTCTCAGCGCTGATCGAGTTTGCGAATGTTGTGGACACTCCCACAGTGCATGCGCGAGTGTCTCTATTGCAGGACAGTGTGGGCAGGCGGGTGAACTGGCGATGCCAAGCCTGTGACTTCTTTCTGCGCAGCGGTGACAGCCGATTCGCCGACGAAAAAGGAGAGCATGGTCAGCTCGGGTCAGTCCCCTCGAAGGAAGCGCGTGCGGTGGCTTGCCGGATGCAACTCGGAGTCAGGGTGCATGGCTTGGAGGTCCCTTCGGATAAGGTACCGCGCGACGTCCAGGGGACTGATTGTCTCACTCATCGAAGTGGATGGATGATGCGCTCTTTTGCCAGGCGATCAGCCTCATTTCCCTTGGTGCCTACGTGAGCAGGTAGCCATTTCAGATGGATGCTAAGGCCGGTGGCGCTGAGGCTGTGCAGTTTGTTGGCAAGACTTTGTACAGCGAGACAGCTGAGGTGGGCCCGGTCGAGCCTCAGGAGGGCAGCCTTCGAATCTGAGAGGATGGCTACTTTCCGGTTGATGAGGTTCTGCTCGCACTCCTTAATGATGTCCGCAGCCAAGTGAAGGCCCGCGATTTCTGCCGTTGTGGAGCTGCTGGCCACTGGCAGGCGGCATTGCCTGCACGCTCGAGCACGCGTTCATGTGTTTGTGTGTGTGTGCGCGAGCGTTCGTCGTTATTTATTTATTTTTACACTATGGGTGACGGGACGAAGGAGCGGACGCCGTAAACCTGCGGCCGGCCGCCTCTTTTCTCCTTTCTATTACCGGTGACCGGGGTGATCGGCCTTAGTAGGGAGCGGTAGCCGTCGTTGAGAAGCAAATATAAAAGCTTTTCCGACAGCGAAGGCCTGCTGGGGTCGAGGCGCCGCACACAGCGCGTTTTTTTTTTTTTTTTTTTTTTTTGCCACCTTTTTGCACCTTATTGTTTGCTGTTGTCTTGAGCGGACACCAGTTGTCGACGTCCTTCAGATAACGGTACAGTGTCATGACCCCAGCTGCCTGTTCGTATAGTTCCTGCGAGAGAAAGCGCCAGAGAGCAATCAATATCGTTAGCGCTGACGTTAAACACTAAAGTCAATATCCCTGTTCATTTTGCCGGCACCACCTCGGTATATACATCCGAAGTGCACTGACCCTCGCCTTGAGGATTAGCAACCGCCCGCAGCTCCACCGCCCCTACGATGAGCACAGGAGCGCGTAAACACGACGTAGAGCGAGGCATCGTGAAAGCTGCAAAATGACGGTATACTTCGAGAAAACGTCTGGGTATGAAGGATAAACGTTGTCGTACACAAGAGAAAGCAAACATGCCGCCTCCTGTTTGTTTTAAATTACCCACTGTTTGTTTTAAATTACCCACATAATTCCCGTGTTGATGTTCAGCGTCGTTCTTTCCGCTAATTTCTTAGGCACTGTGCTTCACTTTTTATACTTATGCATCACTCAATTTGTTTGTTTTTATGTCTCTTCCATGTGTTTCCCGATTCAAGTGATCAATCGTGCTTGCTTTTCGTCTTTAGACACAGCTGAGGGCTCATTCCACCCTGCTGTTCTCCCCCAGCTTTTACGAGCAGCTTTCTCCATCAAAATTGAAAGAATTGAAAAAGTTATTAGGGTTATTTTTTGTGATTTTTTTAGGGTGGCGTCTTTGGGTAGTCCCTCCTGCTCTAAGGGCGATTCAGTTAGGCGGGAAGTACCAGCCTTACTCCATCACGCCACAGCGCACAATCTTCCACGAACAGTGAAAGCTTCCATAAAGGCAGGGGGACGGAAGTCAGTGAGCGTAATGAAACCCGTAAAGATTATACGACCTTTATCAATGATAGGGTTAAAGGTTCAAAGAAGTTTTAATCTTGTACTTGGCCAATACCGGGACAGTGAAGAGGGAAAGTAGTAGTGAAGCGGTCTGGTTAAAGCTTTCAAAACAGGATTGCTTCAAAGCATATTAGCAACGTTGACAAAAAAGAAAATGGAATGAAAAAAAAAACTGTCTTTATTTTGGACTTTATCCATGCAATAAATAAGTCTCCCTCCGTTTCAGCAAAAAATGTATCACTTGAAAGCTACTTTTTTTGTGCTGAACCTTTGTCGTTTCTTCGCTCATAATTTCAGACATAAAATGGCGTACTTTAGTTCGAATAATTGGCGTTCGGCTTTTGGAGCTCAGTTTGTTTGCTTTGACCAGCTAACCCTCTGGTCCCACGGGTGTTTAAACGGTGTTTCTTTTTTTTAAGTATATCACCCTTGTACGCAGTACTAGCAGCCCTCGGGGTTTTACCGAGGAAGAAAGACGCCGCGAAAAGCATTACAACTTGTAACCAGCTTTTGGACGGCAGTGAATTTGAAGTCACTTCTCTTTTCCCTTTTCCTTTCCCTATTGTGCCCCGCTTTCTCACAGGCATGTGCACGGTGAAGTGCAGATCACGTTGACTGCAAGGGACCGGGCTTTTTTTTTTTTTTTTGCCAAGAGGGCGCTAGGTTCGACTAAGAAAATTTCAAGAGAAATTGTTCGCTTACTCAAAGTCATTAGAAGGTCGTCCTTTTTAACAGCGAACCTGTTTAGCAAATCGTAATTTTTCGTGTCTGCAGTTCAAAACACCAATAAATTGCCGAGAGGGTGCACGTGAGCGCGGGCCTCGCGGCGACCGCCAAGCGTCGCCTGCGCACGTTTGGTGAAGCCAAGCATACCCAATTAGTGAGATTGGCCAAGATTGGCACAAAAAAAAGAAACTCCAGCCTTCGCCGTAATCACGGCGACACTTGCTCGGAATGAGAAACACTCCAGCGTTCGCCGTAATTGTCGCAGCACTTACTCGGAACGAGAGAGACAGGTCATAGCGGGCACCCCTCCAATGTGATTTTCAATGATTAGCACTTCCATAATAAGAAGCTCACACCTATAGCTACAATGATGCACTAAAGGTCATTGCGGCAGCGAAAAAGAAGCAAATCGGCTGCAATCGTGGACCTTCGTGATGGTCGTGAAGGTTGCGTACAGCTCCGCAACCTTAACGCCAACGCCTTACACGTTATTTCGAGCTTCCTTCATTTTCTGCGTTAATGTTTGTCACAGAGCAATCACGAACAATTTTATTTCATTGCAGTCCGGACAGCTTGAAGAATTCCTGAAGATTGTCACATTAAACACACTTCGCCGGCAAGGTGTGCTTCGCTCGTTTTGTGCTAACTTCTTTCGTTTGTAATTAGCTTGGCTCTAGCAATACATGCAATTGAAAAGCCACTAGCCATTGTTCGTAGTTTGCCTGTGGCTTTTCTTCGTGCCTTGACGACAGTGTTTGTTCCTTCCGGCAAACCTTGTTACCTTGCTTTGATATGACACTGTACTATTACTGTTAATGCAATAGTATTTGTGTAAGATATGCAGGCAGGACGAAATGAAGTGAAAAAGAAGGATACTGCATGTAAGGTAAGCTATTTTTGACCACTGAACGAAGTCTGGGAAAGTTGGTTGACCACACTGATGCTGGACTCCACATTAAAAGTGTTGCGCCATTCTCATGCTGTCCCCTCGTCCCCCATATCATCGCCACAGACGGCATTGCTTGTGTGTTGCGGTAATAAGAGTCTCCGAAGGAGTGTTCACCTCCTCAAGAGCTTCGAGAACGTTACCCTGCACAAGCACGGGTGATATGCGTCAAAGTGGCAGCGAAAACGACTCTCCAGCCCTTTAACTCGTTGTGTGACAACTTGAACCAACCGGCTCCAGATACAGCTTGAAATGTCACGGCGCTGCTTGTTGGTACCATCAAAGGTAGCGGATTCGGCGATAAAAGAGTCCTTCAATAACAGAGCTTGCCTCCCAATTCGCAGTGTCCTCATTCGATGACCCGAGAACGGTGCGACGAAGGGTTTTCTGCGACAGATGCCGACGTTATCGCTCCTTCAGAAATACGCTTTGTGCGACGAAGGGTTTTCAACACTTGCGGGAGCACAATCACTTCCTTTTCAAGACAGACATACTCTTTCTTCGGAGAGAGAGAGAGGAGAGAGAGAGAGAGAGAGAGAGAGAGAGAAACAACCTTTATTGCCCGCAGGGCCTAGGTCCAGGTCCTACTTCCAGTCTTCAATTCACCCGGTCCAAGTAGTGCTGCAGAATGTTCGTGCGGATCCGGTGCACATGTTCACAGAGAGCTTCCTGGATGTTCACTGTCGGCGGGGGAGATATCCAGAACTCGCAAGAAGTGATGGAAGCGAGGTCTCATAGTGACCCAAATTACGAAGGGCTGATTGGCAGTCGGAGAAGATGTATACTGGCGTGGTTGTAGGGACAGTGAGAGGCGCCGTGCGAACAGACTCCCTATCATTTAAGGACATATGCGTCGCAAGCTTTGGCATCATAGACCTAGAATAATCGGAGCAGACAGCGGCGCTTCGAAAAATGTGCTTCACATGGATGATCTTCGGACAGTCACAACGAAGTGGTTTCAGCCCAAAACATTGAACTGCACATTCAAAATGCAAAATGAACTTGCAAAAATGCAGTCACATTGAAAAACATCTCGACGCGTGGTTTCTTCTTTGTGGCCTTCTTGGTTACCAAGCCGTACGTTGGTGATTTAATGAGAACGGGTAAGTCGTTGCCAGAAATGGAGTCGTCGACATTGTAAGTGGCGGTGACAGCACCTTCGCTGGAAGAGACGATGGCATGAATGTTCATTTCTCCCAGCTGGTGCAGAGTTTCCATGGCTGTGGTATGCCCGACGTCAACAGCCAATACAGAAGACTACCGTTAAGACGAAGTCGGAGGGAGCGTCACAATTTGTTGGTATTATCAGAACTTCGTGTTAAGCGGAGGTTTTTGCATTGCGGACGTTAAAAGAGAGCAAAATTGTTGTTCACCTTAACCGTCGACTTCGTCTTAATCGAGTTCGTCTTAACAGGATCCTACTGCATATTCTTCCGATCGCTAATTTCAACCTACTCGGACTAGACCGGCAAAATAGCATCCAAAAAATCAGGAAAGGTTGTCTAGTGGGCATCATGATATTGTGGTTCAGAGACTTTGAATAGAGAAGGACGGCATGAACAAGGCGCCTCGCTGCGGTCTTCTACGATCTTTACGATCAAGTTCGATACGATTCCTCTGCAACACAGATTGAAGGCGGCCCAGTTGGTACATAACTAACTTAAAACAGCGATAAACGACTACAGGCCTAGACTACATCTGTGTGCCCTTTCTGTTCCTGTTTATAGCGCTGTTTTCTAAGTTGATTCCTCTTCTGTCCAAGAATTGCCTCGAAGTGCTCATGCAAGCCCCGACCTCTGGGAAGTTCTTCTTAAAAACGATAGTCTTTCTTGGGCTATACTCAAACACAGAAATTTTGGTCTGTCTGTATGTCTGTCTATCTGTCTGTCCTTCTGTCTGTCTGTGACTCGATTCAGCCACCCGGCCAAAGTAAAACAATGCCTGCGCAATAGTCTTATATAGTCACAGCTAAATCTACCCATCTAAGCCCGGTGTAATGTTCATACTTGTCAACATTAATGAAGAAGAACAAGACATTGCGCAAATGTAAGACACCAAATTAATACAGAAGTGATATTTGCAGTGTTCCTTTATAAAAACTCATATATGCTTGATTTTTGCGAAATTAAATACTTCATCAACTGCAGAAAAAAATTCACGCCGCCGTCGCCTGCTGTCGCCCGCGCCACTATAGCTTCTGGCGCCATTTTAAGAAATGAAGCTGCAACAGTTACGAAAGGTTCCACTAGATAGGTTCCACGTTCTTCTTGCAACGCACGTGGAGTAGAGAAACGCGGTTCTATAAACGTTGAAGTAGGGCGCCTCGATTTTCAGCGCGCCTTCGCCGTACGGCAGCGTTGGCATCGAGACACCCGGTTTGGAGCAGTGGAACGCGGTAAATTTAAAATGATTTAAGCAAACCTTTGGCGTCTTTACCTTGGGAGGAGCGCGACGCAAGAGGAACAAAATGAGAGGTGAGCGGGAAGGCGAAGGGAGGCATTTACTTGGCAAAAGTCGATACAGACTATCGTCTTTTGTCGACATTTGCAACGAAAGGAGCACATACGCGGCCAATTTTTTTGACAGCCGCACATACGTACTAGTGTTTATTACCCTCATATATTTTCCCACCCGTCTTCATCTTGTGTTATAGTGATTGTATGGTGTCCCTGAAAATAATCAAACCTTTGAATTCTGCAACTACTATGTACATGCGATGTACATGTCCGGGTGGCCAACCGGCGCCACGGAATGCCTGATTCGACACTTCTCTGTCTGGTACGCACATTTATAGTTGCTAAATTTGTGTACGCACTACCCTACATTGAACTCTCAAAGCTGGAGGCACAGAAACTCGATGCCCTGCTCCGCAAAGCTTATAAGCAGGCCCTTGGACTCCCTCCCACCACTTCCACGGCGTTATTCTCAGCTCTTGGAGCTTACAATACGATTGTTGAAATTACAGAAGCAGTGCGTAGAGCACACATTCAACGTCTAGGGAAATCTCCTGTAGGCTGCACGCTTCTCGCGCGTTTGGGGATCACCATACCGCTACGAAACCCTTACGTTCGTTCCTTACCGGTGACTCTTCAAGCAGCCATACACGCGACCCCGCTACCTCGCAACATGAACCCGGATCTACATCCAGAGAGAAGGCAAGCACGAGTTCGGCAGCTAACCAAAACACTCCCCAAGCAGTCCAGCGTATGGTACACTGACGCGACGCCTTATGCCCAACGACTCAGCTGCAGCGCGGTCGCCTGAAACTATCCAGAGACCAGCTTGATGGCCTGCACCGTTCCAACGCCGAACATATAGGCTGGTGAGGAATGCGCCATTGCCCTGGGCATAGTACGGATAACGGCCTCCGGAACCCCAGGAACCATCGTCACGGACAGCCAGGACGCCTATCCCACTATATCGAACGGCCTGGGAAGCCCTCACACGCTTGCAGTTTTACGGAGGATCCCCGATATGCACCCACTACCGAAAATCAACCTCATATGGGCACCGGCCCATGCTAGGCTGGTCTCTCCTGTCTCTCCCGTTTTGCAGTGGCACCCGTTGCTCACATACAGCGACATTCTTCACTACTACCGCGAAACTCGTCAACAATATCCTAACTTCTCCCGCCACTTTAGCCGACAACAGACTACCCACTCAGACTCGTACAAACGAATACTTACCCACACCCTAAACTGTTCAGCCGCATATACCCAGAGACTAATACCGACCAATGTCCCAGATACAAGATTGATAAAGCCACACTCGCACACATAATCTGGGCTTGCCCGAAGGCACCACCGACTTTCATTAAGAGTCATCATCACTGGTAGGCAGCTCTGCACAGCAACGACCCGGAGATCCAACTGCGGCTGGTCCGCCTGACCCTGGACGCGAGAGCACCGGTGGCCCGCCCTCACGAGGGCACCGGGGGGGTCGGGGCGTGCGGGACCGGGGGGACTTGGCCGTTCTCACACGGGTCGCTGAGGTGAGGGAGCTTGGCAACAGAGGCAACGGCGTAGGCCCACTGCTGAGGAGGAGGAGGAGGAATAAACGTCCCTATGAAACAGTTCGCCTTGGGAAAGACTCCTTATTCCAGGACCCCTTGAGACCGTCCGGCTTCTTGAGCCCTCTTCCCCAGCCAAAGCTGGTCATCAGGGTCCGAGCTGGACAGTGCTCTCTCCCAGTGCTCAGGGGAGGAGAAGGGTAGGGGTAGGTTGGCGTTCTTCTCGCAGCCCCACACAATGTGGTAAAGCGTGCCCGGAGCCTCACAGAAGCGGCATTCCGAGGAGTAGAGGGTGGGGGCCAGAATGTGGGCTCTAGTTGGGTGGGGAAAGGTGTTGGTTTGGATGCATCGAAGGTGGTGTTCTTGCTCTTTTGTGAGGTTTTTGTGTGGAGGAGGGTACGTTGTTCGCTGCAGGCGGTAGTGCTGCGTGATTTCTGTGTATGACAAAAGGGGACAGACACGCCACTGCTCGCCGAACTCCTTACTAGCCCGGTGTGTCAAACCTCGGGCATGCTGGTGGGCAGCTTCGTTGCCGGGGACGTCGGCATGGGCGGGAGCCCAAATAATCCTTACACGGTGTTGTGGAGGATGCTGCAGTAGAATTTGTGTGGCGCAGGGTGAGAGGAAGCCGCTCGAGAATGTTCTGCATGCTTGTTGGCAGTCCGTAATGATGATCTCTGCAGGGGTTTGAGCAATTGCTAGGGCTATGGCCACTTCTTCTGCCTGTAGTGCATGAGTGGTAGGAATTGATGCACTTGTGAGGAGGGCTTGAGCTGTAGTCACAACAGCGGTCATAGCTGTCCTCCCGGGATAGGATGCTGCGTCCGTGTATACTGTGGTGGAGTTTTGGCCGTACCGTTTGAAGATTGCTTTCGCTCTGGCATCTCTGCGATCCTGGTGGTGTGTTGGATGCATGTTCCAGGGCAATGGGGCCACATCAATAAATTGGCGAATCTCATGCGGAAGCTGAGTCGCATCGGCCTGTGGGTGTTGAATCGGTGAGCGCAGGCATAGCTGGTTCAGAATTTTTCTGCCGGTGGAGGTGGAACTCAGACGTAATAATTGGTTCATGTGATGAGCTTCGAGGAGTTCATCCAAGGTATTACAAACTCCCAAGTGTAGTAGTTTCTGTGTCGAGGTGCTGACAGGTAGTCCCAACGCCAGCTTGTATGCCTTGCGTATGATAGTCTCTACCTTGTCCTTTTCAGCCTTCGAGAGCACAGCGTAGGGGATGGCATAAGTAATCCTAGAGATGACAAAGGCTTCGACTAGCCTTAGCACATCCGCCTCTCGCATACCTCTCGTTTTTGTGCTGACCCTGCGGATCATGTGGGAGACTTGCTCCGTGGTGTGCTTAAGTCGGTCCAGCAGTTTGGTATTGGAGCGATCCGCTTGTAGAAGCATGCCTAAGATTCTCACCTGCTGAGTTGGAACAATAGGGTGGCCATCCACTTCTAGGGAGATGGTTGGCGACCCGGGAGGGAGTTTTTTAGACTCCAACGCCTTGGCTGCTGGGCCTCCCGCAAGAGACTCAACAGAATAAAAGTTTCTCTCTCCCTCTCTTCTTGTATTTTTTGCCATTTTATTTCCTTGTTTCAATCCTGCGTGGATTAATTTCATTGATTTTGTGTTATCTTATATCTATATTATACGGATTATATTGTACCCAATCTTGATATAACCCTACTCTGGGCTGCAGTATTTTGAAAAAAGAAATTAGTAAAACTGGGGTCATCTCGCTGCTATTGCTTCCCGCGTCGCTCGGAAGGCAGTTTCGCACCATTGACGGGGTGGCAAGCCAAAGGCGGCCTAGTGACAGGGTTTCACAGCTACCACTTCCATCACCGCCAAGCGGGAGTGTTTGCACTATAAGAGGGCCCGAAAAATTGCTTGAGCGAAAAGGGGTCAAACACTTGACGCTGCAGATCCCCTTCCCAGTCTTAAAATAGTGAGCAGTAGATTCATGAGAACGCTGTTGTTGAACAAGTGTATTTTTGTTTACTTGCCCTTTGAATAGCTGGTGACTAACGAGGTTGGGGCCGAGGGCAATACGGAATAAACTGAAAACAGGAATAAAGCGATTCTGCTGTTACGAGCATTACTGCATGTCCTCTCTAGGCTGTCCCGCTAATAGGTTTTCAGCAAAAAAAATTGTGATCAGCTTCCTGCTCCGCTCTTTCGCAACGATCACTTTTTCTGGTCTACTCTCGCCGCAAGAGCTCTTTTGAACTGACCCTAACGACATTTAGTGTTTTATTGTTAAATCGTCATTTCTACTAGCCCCTTAACACGGGGAGGATTTGGGAGGTAGAAAATACAGTGGCAGCAGCCCAAGGACAATTCATAGAGAATAGAGGTAAACGTTTATATATTCGTGGACCTACCTACACTGTAATGTTGATCGCAAAATCTGAGAAAGGAACATAAGGAGCTCTTCGGTATACTGCTCCGCGCTTCTATTCTGCGTCTCTAGGGCGTCTAACACGTTATAAAATAGATTTACTACGAAAGTTCCTTCACCCCGAACACCATTACGTACCTCGTCCCCGAACGCGGAAAACGCAACAACTGTAACAAAGGAACGGACGATCGAACAGAGTGCCGAATGGAGTGATCAGGGGACGCTAAACCCAACACTTAGACAACGGAACACCTGTCGCTCGGCAGACGAGTTCACAATGGCGCCAATTAGAGCCACAGAGATAGCTTCTACAAAATTGCCCTTTGCCCAGCACTCGACGAAACTGCAGCGCGAAGTACTGCTCCAAATGGCTGCCCATTCGCTCCGGCCTATCATTAGCGTCGCCGAAGCTGGGTCTGAGCGTTCTTTTGCTTTTTCTTTCATTGAGGCACAGCACCTCCTCCTTCCTTCATTATCAAATAAATGGGAAATGGTTTGCCCGCTCTCCTTTCCCGCATTGACGGATGATCATCCCAGCTGAAAGACACCTTATCCACTCTTCGCAGCAATGCCATTGTGATCTACGGCGTAACACCCCCTCCCCCCTTTAGGACTGCGTGCAGAATCTTTAGAAAAGTTAAGCCCATTTTACACCGCTGTTACCCGAAAAGGATTCCTTCACGAAGGTTTCGACCCTATATTCGTCACATGAATTTTTCGCAGAGTGAAGGGGGGGGGGGGGGCACTGTAATGTGCCGTAACATTTTCTTCGCCTTTCTTTCTATACAGAATATTGACCTCTATAAACGACAAATTTTCATTTTACATAACACAGGATGTTTTGCCCAGAGATATATTTTTGTGCGTTCCCCACCGTTGATTGCAAACCCGCTACTATCCGGTCACAGGAACGCAAAAATTAACAAATATACGATAATAAAAGTATCAAAACAATCAACGTAAAAATAAAGCCCATATTCGCAAGCCGGTTAACTAGGGGTTTATGAAACATACCATGACCGCCGATTCATGCAAAATGTGCGTGAATCTAGTTAAGTTCGCTTAATTATGAGACAGGAATGCAGCAAAATAAAATTAAAAAAGACATGTACATTGGAATGGGATTCTCTAAGCATATGCGAATAGCGTTCTTAACCGCACTTTGCGCAGCCTAATGCCGCGTTGTTGGCTATCTCCGCGCGCGAACAACGGCGTTCTTCTGCCTCTTGTGCGGTGGCTGCACTCCTTTGTAGCATGTTTGACGCATTTTGCCTTGCGGCAGCGAACAGCAGCGCAAAACCTCTTCGTAGCCCGAATCGAGTATTCCGCACCGATCGCAAGTTGCCCCACACTTGTTACCGTTAACTTCCCTTTAAACCACCTTACCTCACTCGCTCATTAGACCCCCCCCCCCCCCTAAATCGACGGCCATTTCTCGTCGGCAACCTTCTTTGCCTCTCAACGACGTTACAGATGTAGAAAACGGCCCCCAAAGCCAACGAAGGTTATTCTCTTTTAAAAAGGAGCAAGTAGTTCGTATTCCGTCATGTGTGCCTTGACATTCATACACGCTCGTAGATGAAAGGATTCATTAATTACGTTTTCTTCAGCATAAACACTGTTTTATTAGTAGTGTGGAAAGGTTTTGCCTAACTATATTTCGTGGTTATGGTGTCGGTTAAGGCAGAAATGATTCTTACAACGGTGTACGGTACCGCGGTATTTGAAAACGGCTCCGGAAAAGCGACGTCTTAAGAACAGCTGGTAGTTCGTCAATAAATTCTCCTCGTCTAGAAGAAGAGAAAGTGTTGTGCGCTGCCGCTGCCCTATCAGCGGCGCTGCTAACGTGGTCCGGGCTACGCGGCCTAACGTCGCTGCTGCTAGTGGCAGCGTCACACCATTCGGCAGTTGGCGCTGTTGTGGTCGTTCCTGTATTTGGCTGTATTATATATTTGCCGGTGCGCCTTTATTCGCTTGGCCCAAGGGCACCGGAACTGGAGTACAAGCTCACGGAGATAAACTCACGCTACACGTATGACGCCAGCTTTGTAAAACGAGACTGACCACCCCACACGGCAGGTGTCTGTACGCGATAGAGTAATTATAAGTTTTGCATCCCCACGGCAACCTTCAGGGTGATGTCCTGTGATTTTTCTTTAACAGATCTTCCAGCGTCCGCTTAGCATAACCGGTAGCGGTAGTAGGCCAGTACCTAAGTTCCTAAGGCATTACCTAAGGCATTACTATCGCAGCGACGATTTTTTTTTGTTAGTACGTCCGCCGCTGTGTCTTTGCGTTACGCTATCACAGCACGGTAGAACACAAGAAAAAAAAATTAACCCGCGAGAAATAATTTCCCCACCACCGTGCTTGCCCTTGTATTGCAGACAGTGCTGCCAGCTTAACTTAAATGAACATTCTGGGGCTGTGAGCACACAAAAAGAGCAATACAAAGTCCGTCCAGTGTTGCATGTCTCGTGTTCGTGAGCGCCTTATCTCCATGACGCGCCTTGACATCAGCCCCAGGAGTGTGGTACAAAAGCATATTTTTTTTTTTCGCGGGGTAGCTCAGGTGTTTGCAATATGACTTGATGGCTAAAAGGCAGCAACGTAGTATGACGTTTGCGACCAATTAGCACAATCATGGACACTGCCGAATAGTTTAAGGAAAACTGAGTGACTGTATCGGCCGTAGTACGGGTATGAGAGCTGAGCTCACTCGCAAAGACATAACTTTTCGAAGGACTCAAACATCAAGAAACTGCTCTACATAAAATCCACACCAGCACTTTTCATCACCTAATGTGACTACACCATGGCGTAGATCTAACCGAATGCCCCAAAGAATGCAAATTGTGCTCCTCTCAAGCAGACACCCTAACCAACATTATCGTCGGGTGTTCTGGCAACCCAGTTCCCCCTCATCTTTCTTCCCTCCTTTTTTCCCTCCCGAACTGTTGAAAATGAATTTTGAAAGTTATCTCGGTAACACCAGGGAGATTAGGGCTCCTCTCACGACCTGAACTTTTAAAATTCCTCACAAAGCGAAGCGAAACATTCTAAGCTTTAGCCGACAACAATCCTCGCAGAGCAGCCCAATTATGTTAGCTTAGTCGTTACTTCTGTAAACCCGGACGTTTAAGAAAGTCCTCTCAACCGCAATATTTCTTTATGGGGTTTAATTCTTTCTATCTTTCTTTCTTTGGTTACTACGCCAACGGCACCTCGGATGTAGAGAAGCAGCTCAGTAATTGAAGCCGCTTATAAGCGCTTTTAATTGCGGGATGCCTTTGTACGAACTCGGGAGAACCGGCGCAGCGTATTTTGTGACATAATTCTTTTCCCGAAATCTTCCGGTCCCACCGGAAGCGCAGGCAAATTTTTTCTGGATAATTTACCGCCTTGCGGCCGGGGTGAAGAAAAGATTTGTGCGGTTTATTTACCGTTTCCCACAGCGCACCCAGAAGCTACGAAGTCTCGCCATGCCCATCAAAGAGAGAGCGTCCGCAGGAAGACATATATCACCGTCGCCGCTTAGCGGTGTGCGTTCTTCGCATTGAAAGCAACCCCTGCTGGTGAAACGCGGGTATATGCAAGGCACGGTGAACACACCTACCCCAATAACTCCTGGCGAAATCAAGGGGAGAGAAATATTGAGGCAAAACCGAATTTTGGGCGTATTGTTACCTAGTGTTACCTATTGGGCTATTGTTACCTAGTTGGTATGGTATGGGTGGTAGAGCTTAGAACTTATAGTTGGTATATATTGTCATGACGAAAGGAAAGACCGCGGCGAGGGCTTTTGCGAGTCGTTGTTGATTGTATACCTAACGCGATTTTCTTGCCGCGTTAGCGGAACGAACATCGCCTCGATTCTCTGCATAGCAACAATGGCCTTCACAACATTCACATTGACACGGCGGGGTAGATTTGAGCTGAGGAAACTGAATTTACTTCACCCATCCCCTCGCCCACACATTCTCCTCCTCCACTTCTCCTCGCATCACACCTCTTCCCTTTCCTACCAATTCTTCCCTCCCTCCCCCCCCCTCCCTCCCTCCTTTCCTCCCTCCCTCCCAAATCCCCTTCACGCTCTCGGCACTACTCGCCACTCTGCAGTTTCAGCGAGCCCCAACACACTTAAATAGCACAATGGCGGACGAAAATACGACTGGACAAGAGCTTTAGTTATTTCCCGACGTGGTGTAACTAAATGACATGGCCTACCAGTTCGCCCAGCAGTATAGTTTGCTTGAAACTTTGGTGGCTCGGTGTAGAAAACGAAACAGATATACCGTAACGCAAAGGTTACTGGCTGTACTTCCACACGCTGGTACACAAGATTCATCGAGTGGCCCGCCGCGGTGTGAGGAAAGGCAGCCCTCAAAGCAATGCGTCTTCTAGCGGGTATTTCTTACTCTTTGTGCACGGCCTTTGTGCACGGCGCTCGCAACCTCGTCTTGCTAGTGGTTGGTGTGTGTATAAGGCTTAGGTGCGGCGAAACCTCGGCTTAGAGCTGTTGGTGGGTTGCGCCACACTTGCGCATTAGAATTTAACTATAATGTAATTAGGTCGCATCAAAGTTTAGTAGAAGTGGTACTTGTTTAATCCTTGTTCTTGTTTTAAAGAATAATGTTTTAAGAATGTAATCTGGGATTAGCAACATCCCATGTTACGTAAATAACAATATGAGCCTCAATACAGGTTGTATTCACTGGGGCGGCACGCATGCGGGCAACCATGCGCATGCGCCGCCATGCGTTTACCCAAGCGTCTGTGTTGCTCAGGCGACGCCGCACTGGTTACGTCGGGCTCCACGAGATGGCAGTACTTGTCCGTGGTAGCGCCCGAAAAAGCCCAGGCCACGTCTACAGAGCTGCTTGATGTTCAAGACTATGCCCCAACGAACGCCAGGTAATACCTCGATGCCAAATACTGTCAAGTGCAGCTCCATGCAATCTATTTATCGCCAGACAGGGTTGAAACGTTCGCACGACTAGGTGGAACGGTAAAACTTCGGAGCTTACGTATGCGCGCAAGTGCGCTGCAGCGTCGGGATGGACCAAGTCGCGTAAGTATGCAAGCGAAAGCCGATTGCCACCCAAGGTCTGTCACCTGTTCAAGGACATCAACAGAAATATTGTTGCCAGAAATTGTGTCGCGAGACAGCCAAACTTAAGTGATTTTTTTCAAAGGTCGCTTGCAATTCTCCAGCGCTTGTGCTTGCTGGGCAGGGCGAGCATGGAACGGCTGGGGAGGCGGCCTCGCATGTACTAGCTGCTACCCTACCATCGCATTTAAATTGGCGCACGCATGAAGTATTTCTTCAAAACCATTCCTTCGTTATTGTACTCAACCACGCAATTAGGCGGCACTTGCGGCGACATCCGTGGTCGCAGGCAACTGCGGCGTCGGCCTCTTGCGAGCCGTGTCGCTTTCGTTCGCAGCCGCGGTTTCACTCCCCGGGAATGCGAAGCGTTCGAGGGTGAGTAGGGAGCCATGTTTCGTTTTCTTCCCTCTCTTATTCAGTGTTACTGTGTACTTCTTCCCCCCCCCCCCCTTTTTTTTTATCGCCTCACCATGTCCATTCCATTCGAAGTAGCAAGCACCCCAGTTTGTGGAGCTAACCCCTTCAGTATTCATTAAAGCTTTCTCTCTCTCGCTGTCTCTCTCTCATCACATAAATGGAGTGCTATTAATAATATATCCGTTGACGCCACCGGCGAGAATCGGGTTGAAACGCGGCAGGCGATGCACGCTAGTGTTGATTTCTTCTGCGAGATGCGGGGTTTTTTAATGTTGCCAAGTGAAGAAATCGCCAAAGGGTAGTAGAGCACAGATTCCTTAACGCAGTGTAGCGGTTAGCTGCTACAAATGCTACTTTCGAATTTATTGGAACAAAGAAAAAACAATTGTTATGAGAATGTAGCCTGTGGTGCTCCCGAGTGGTCATCGTTAGGAAAAAATCAGAAGTGCTATAAGGAGACAAACTGAGAGCTATGAGCTGATAAACCTTATATCCAAGTAAAAAAATTTGTAATGGGATTTAGGTTAATGAAGTTTTCAGAGAAACAGTTTGGGACGTTATTTATTGAGTGCTTGCAACAAATACTTAAGTAAGTTAAATCAGAAGACGAGTGCTTTTCAGCAATGACATTAGTTCGATGAGCGCAAAAAGAAGAAGAAGAAGAAGAAGAAGAACAACAACAACACAACAACAAGAGGAGGAGGAGGGAGGAGGAGCGTTGGTGCTGCTGTTAGGGCACTCGCCCGGGTGGGGCTTTGGTAGTCTGGAATGCAAGCTGTTTTACGCAGAAAATGTAACTTATGGTGTTACCGGTTAATAGGCGAATTTATTCGTCTAGCTCATGACGTTTGAAATGTTGACAGAAAACGTTGACAGAAAACACCCCCCTTTGGTTGCCTTGCATATGGGCCGTTGGCTTTGAGGCAAGCAGAGCTGGTGCGAATTAGACACTTTGGAAGGAACGTGAATTGGGAAAAACTCTAAACATTATTCCGCATTAGACACCTCTACCATAACCATTTGGCTTCCGGTCGTGTCAAATGGTAGGAGCTGAGAAAGTGGGTGTGTATAAACGCGCAAATTTGAAATTACTGAACGTTTAACGGCACAGATCTTAAGGATTTTCCACATTATCATTGCGTCAAACTTATCGCTGCGATTTAATGCCTAGGAGGCAGGTACGGAAGGCTACGATTTGTTTTTATTTGCTCTCCCACACAGATACATAAGCATAGCCCCTGAACTTCGTGCTCCCTCTGTGATTGGCGGTTGCAGAGTCATGACCTATTTTCAACCTACAGCGGGAAAAATTACGTGACACGTTATAGTTTTTATTTGCACAAAGGACCCATGAATTTCCTGCGGAGAAAACCGCCTTTGGATGCATTGACACACCCAAACATTCCGCGATGTTTAGGCACCGTGAATACACCAAGAATTTCCGTCTGAGCAGCCGCTGTTTTACATCAGGAACCGTTTTAAAAAATTTTCGTCAGTCAAATGCGTCCACATTTGGCCCGTGTATAACGTAGAAAACGATTAGCATATAAAAAAACGTTTCATGCCTTGTTTGTACTAGTATGTCGCTATAAAAGAGTACCTCTCGATTTATGTACCAACATCGCAAACAGTCCGTACAGGTAACCAGTCGCATATATAAAATGGTGTGGCAAATTCACGAAAACTTTCGCGCACTCCTGAATAGGTCCCTAAATTTGAATTCTCGAATAGCCTACAAGATATTAAATTTACATACGGATTCTGGAGGAGCCGTTTTAGAGGACGCAAAACTTAGTCATTCCACCCATTTGCATTGAAGCAAGCAGATACGCATGAGAGGGACCCTTGTGCACTCTTGTTAAACGTGGTAGTACCCACCAGGTGTCAAATTAAAGCGCTAAGCATCTAGATCCGCAATAACAGAAACAAAAATGCGTTTAGGTTGTGTATAAGCCTCCTGAGACAAACAAAAAAATGAACGCCAAAATATACCAAGCCAACAACAGCTCACTACTCTCCTCACAAAGAAACGTTGGGCGAAAACTGCATTACGCCATATTTAAGTGCTAATGACATCCAGCGGCCCGATAGCAAGTTACTTCGTTTAAAGATATAATAAAAAAAGCTGGTATGATATTTTTAGTATTTCTCCTAGGAAGCTTAAAGCATGGTTTTATTCGTGCGCTTCGATTGTCAAAGGCGATTCGTTTTTCAGAAAGCTCTGTCCATTTACGAAATGAGCTCAGGATTGCTCCGGCAATGTGAGAGCGCCAATAAAGCGCATGTCGACACCGGAAAATGAACGCTGGCTCATTACGATCCAAATCTGGCGAATATTTGACGGCACGAAATCTCAGCCTGGATGTTCATCTTGTTCTATTTTTTAAACCCACATTCACCGCGCGAAGCTGAAAGCGATCCATGCTAATCTCGTCTCCACGCAAGAGAATGCGAAAGGTTAATGCTCGCATTTCGAGGAATGCTTCTTTGTTCACAGATTCCGTTCCGCGTTCGTGATTAAACAAGGGAAGCGAAGGACAAGATGAGACAAAGAAAAAAGTACACGGCGGTAACTTTGAACCCCCGCCCATTTTTGCTAGCGCAATGTGAAAATATATTATTTTGAGTGCAGATGTAGAGGTATTTTATTAAGACGATATTTTGTTTTATTACGATGGTATACAGCGGCAAATAAACCGAAACCCAAAAGCAACCACCACGCAAATCGGAAAGGGCTGCCGGGTACTCTTGAAACGAACTACTCTTGAAACGAACTATTGAACCATTCTATACCACTCTTGAAAGCTATTGAACCACGAATGCCCACACACCCTCTTGTGCAAATCGGAGCTCACGGGCCAGTTCCACCCACTATCCGGCAAAATTGAATACGCGGTCATTTGGGAGCCCCATCAGGCATACTTACTCTAATTTGGAATCCCTGAAACGAACTACTCACCAGTGTTACAGCAGTGAAGAAACGATTTGAACTAGCCTTTGCCAACACGCACTTTTCACTGTTCTAAAATTTTCCACCACTGCCACTCTTGAAACAAACAAAGTGAAACACATTTTGTTGATCCACATACGCACAATCCTTCATACCACGCACAATCATTGATGGAACGATTTACCCTCCCACATAGAAACTGATGTACCAAGTTTAAGGATTTAATTTGCCCTGACGTGTGATAACAGTGTTGTCTTTTCTTTGTTCCTGTGTATTTTTGATACTTTTGATGCTTGAGTTCTTGCTTGCTCTTCACGCTTTTATATTCGTTAGTTATTTTTTTTTATTTTATCACTTTTTTGTTTTTTCACTTTCACAGCAGTGATGAATTCATTGCTTTGTTGCGCCAACGCACACGCACACCAGAAAACTTCTGGTTGTTGTTGACCTTTTTATCTCTTTCCTTTGTGTATGCTGCCCTGAATGTACGTGTATTATGGTTGTTTATCGAAGCCCCCCCCTATGCAATACCCTCATTCGAGGGCCTTTAGGGGTATTGTAAATAAATAAATAAATAAATAAATGACCCGTTGGGCCGTTTTCAAACTCCATGTTACCATAACGAATAAGCCCATTTCTTCCCTCTGGACCGCCCATTCTTCTCGTAACTATAATTATGGCCTCTGTCAAGCAGGCAGATCCGGGATAACAAGAGCAGAATGGAGTATGGAAATAACTGTACGCTCGCCCCCGCCTTCCGCCGAACTAATCTTTCGCTATACTCTTGACCCCACGCACCAAAGCCGGGTTGCACAAGCCGATGGCACCTGCAATATTCGAAGCAATGCTATGCACATATAGGTCCCCAGGGAAACGCTAGCAATGCTTCTGCTATAAGGCTCCGCAGTTCGAAACTTGATTTCATTGTAGGGTTTAACGGGCCGACGCAACTCAGGCGATGAGGCCCGCCGTAGTGGAGGGCTCCGGATGAACTTTGACCACCTGGGGTTCTTTAACGTGCCCCGAAATCTCGTACACACGGGCGTTTTCCTTTATCGCCTCCATCAGAAAAGCGGCCGCCGCGGCCGGGAATCGAACCCGCGACCTCGTGCTCAGCAGTGCAACGCCTTAGCCACTGAGCCACCGCAGCGGGTAGTACAGAACTTGGAGTTCTGCGGGATACGTGATTGCAATCAGTACTTTGGCAAACGTTGTACATCGTTCACGGAATGCAAAGCGTCTTGCCAAGCCACTGCTGCGGCCAAGATGAGAAGCAGCAATCTTTACGTGGCGCACGGGTGGTCAAGAGGTCTGGCCTGACCTTTACTGGGTGCAACGCCCTGGAAAATCATGACTCTGTGGGTGAAGGCGAAGCGGTAGAATGCTGATGCGGCGATTTCGTCTCATCCGAGTAAAATCTGCTTTTGTGTATAGCATGGCGTGTCCTGAATAAACTGGGAGTCGTTTAAAACATTATTTTTTCCGCATTTAAATTCTCAAGAGTAAAATCTCGTTTTGTTTGCGAGAAAAAGGGTTTTGAGCAGCCTATTTCCCTATTGTACTAGTTACCCCTATGTACGGATGTACTTGAAGGGCTTAAAAATTACAGGCCGGTCGGCTTACTGTAGGTTGTCTACAAGGTACTTACGAAGGTAATCGCTAACGGCATTTCTGCCACCTTAGATTTCAGTCAACCTAAAAAACAAGCAGGGTTTCGTAAAGGCTATTTAACAATGGACCATATTAACATGATCACTCAGGTGATAGAGAAGGGCGCGGAGTATGCTGAACACCTATATATAGCCTTCATAGATTATGAGAAAGCATTTGACTCGGTCGAAACCTCAGCCGTCATTCAGGCATTACGTAACCAGTGTGTGGACGAGCATTATATAAGAATACTACAGGATATTTACAGTGGGTCCACAGATACCATCATCCTCCATAAGGAAAGCAGTAAAATACCTATAAGGAAGGGTGTCAGACAAGGAGACACAATCTCTCCGGTGTTGTTCACATCATGTTTACAAGAAGTATTCAGGACATTGGATTGGGAACAGGTGGGAGTAAGGGTTAATTAAGAATACCTCAATAATTTCATATTTGCTGATGACGATGCCTTGTTAAGTAGCTCGGGGGCCGAAATGCAAAGCATGCTTACCACACTGGACAAACAGAGTAGAACTGTGGACCTGAAAATTAATATCGGGAAAACAAAAATAATGATCAATAACCTCGGGACAGCACAGTGGTTTGAGATAGGTGGCGAGGCAGTGGAAGTGGTAAGCGAATATATCTACTTAGGCCAAGTTGCGACCCCGGATCCCAACCATGAGGCAGAGATAATTAGAAGGATCAGAATGGGGTGGGGTGCATACGGCAGGCATTCTCAGGTAATGCCATGAAGTACGAGAATATCGCAGCAAAACTGAGTTGTTTAAGTTATCTTTCTTTCCCAAGACTATCCGGGAATGGAACGCCCTGCCTTCTGCAACAGTCAGTATTGTTGATAAGGAAGCGTATGTGAAGGGTTTATGAAAATGTGTGCGCGCATGTATTAGTGTAAATTGGACGTTGTTACTCTGTTTGTTTTTTTGCCTGCATTGTAATTTCCCATGTATCTACCCCTCCACTGTAATGCCAGGAATAGCGATGTGGATAAACGAATAAAATAAATAAATAATGAATGAATGGCAGCCCACCATTGTCCCTGAAGAAGATAGTGTACGACAGCTGCATCTTACCGGTACTCACCTACGGGGCAGAAGCTTGAAGGCTCACTAAGAGGTTCAACTTAAATTGAGGACGACTCAGCGAGCAATGGAACGGAAGATGATAGGTGTAACATTAAGGGACAAGAACAGAGAGGAGTGTGTCAGGGAACAAACGCGTGTTAAGGACATATTAGTAGAAATTAATAAGAAGAAATGGGCGTGGGCAGGGCATGTAACGCGAGGCAAGATAACCGTTGGTCATTAAGGGTAACAAAGTGGATCCCTAGAGAAGGCAAGCGTGGCAGGGGGTGTCAGAAAGTTAGATGGGAAGATGAGATCAAGACGTTTGCGAGAATAAATTGGTCGCAGTTAGCACAGAACCGGGATAATTGGAGATTAATGGGAGAGGCCTTTGCCCTGCAGAGGGCCTAGATAGGCTGGAGGTGGTGGTGATGATGATGATTATGATGATTGTGGTGGTGATGATGATATTGAGCCTGCCTGTTTACGTCGGTGAGCCAAAACTGAGCTTAGCCTAATACCCACGTGAGATCAAAACTTGCGAAAACGGCAACGTCAGACACCTGCCACGGTGTATTCGCTTATGTATCAGTATCAAACACCACCGCTCGGTACAATGTAGGTTGATCCATTCGGACACATAAATGAATTTTGAGTTAACAAACTTCAATGTTTGTTTATTCACCGAAAAACCTTCTTTGAAGGTACCTCTAGAGCAAGATCGGTCGACTTTAGAAGTCTGACGTTCTTAGCAAGGAGTCTCCTGAGGTAATGGATTACGTCCTTTTCCCAGCGTTGTCAGCGGCCAGGAAGGCGTAATCAGGACAACAATTTAAACATGAATGTCGAGCTGAGCCCGCTTTTAAGAGGTCGAGCCCGATGCGGCTTCCCATGAGAACGCGGAAATTTCCCAGCGAACGTCGGTAAATCCCCGAACCGAGCACTCAACTTTTCTTGCTGACTGGTCAGAAAAAAAAATAAAAATAATAATAACGGCGGCACAGGCGGCGCGCTCAGCCAGCTCAGCTCTGAGCGGTTGTACGAACCCAGAGCCGGTGTCTGCATATTTCATTAAGGTACTTATGACTACGACGTGCAACTCCAGGCAGTCCAGCAGGTCTCGGCGGCCCTAGGTTTGCAGCGACCGAGCGACCCCACAGAGGGGAGGGGGAGTGGTGGCTCTCTCCGACCCGAGCGGGGAAGCAAGGGCGCAGGTCCTAGGGTCCAGCCGGGACGACGTCCAGGCCGCGTCACGGCTAGGATGAACCTCTCGTGAGAGGGTCGTCCGAAACCGCTCTGCAGGCGACTAAATAAAGTTGCTCTCTCTCTCTCTCTCCATTTTTTGCACGCCGCGTTGGAACCACGGGGTTTACGCGGAGATTCCTAAAGAGTTTAAACACCGGCAACCGTTGTTGTTGTCGGTGGGTGGCATGACTGCAACTGGCTTAGCGACTTTCTGGGCCATATATTGCGCTTGAAGGGGTTTTCTGAGCACCTTTATACAAAATGTTAAATGTCAGAGAGACCGTCAGATACTCTTTAACACGTAGTCTGATAAGACAAGGGTGTACTCTACAATCAGCTAACAATACAACAGCCGTCAATTGCAGGGCAGGCATTACCCTGACGTGCTCTGTTGGAAGTAGCAGAGTCGCATTACGTGGGGTCTTGTCCACCAGTGCACCTGGTTCAGAGCTCTCCTTTTGACAAATACGTCATCGCATGAAACTCATCGGCAATCCAGCTGCAATAATCTAAGCGAATGATTAACCAGATAAAATCCGTCCTCCTCTAACAACGTAGGTGGGGTGGGACAAATTAGCCGTGTACAAATCAGCGCTCCGTTCTTACAACAGAAACAAAAATATATCTATACATAATATATGTGTTCTAAAGCTTGCCTTGTGATATAACATATACCTTACATTCTTTGCAGCTTTGCTGTCTAACAGGTATTCCTATATATGAAAGCTCTTCGTGCTTAAATTTCCTGCGTTATGGTACTCTTGACATCGAAAACATTCAATGGTTCATTCAATTGAAAAGCCGCCGTCGGATCCCCTGGCAGTGAAGCGGTTACATAAATTTCCGATTTTGCGAGAAAAATGAAAGTTTGGTAATTTAGTTGCAAAGAAATTCAGAAAAAATTGGCCCCTTATATGTCCTCTTGGCTGCAAACGTTTTCTAAAGACGACAGTCGTTTGGCGACCCTGCCACGGAAATTCATTTCTTCTCTTCACCGTCCACCTCTCACGCTCTTCCTGTACTGTCTCGCCCCTCCCGCGATAAACACGGTAAAGGTTTGCTCAATTCAATTCAGATTTAGCGCGCTACCCTGCTCACGCGCAATGTAATGAAACCTTTCGTTACTGTTTGACTTCTTGGAATTCCTCAAAAGGGGCTGGTATCGCACGCGTGCGCTTTTAATACTTTCATTGTTTTCCGAGTACCCCCCACAGCCACGACGGTGTGACACCCTGCATTTCCGCAAATATAAAAAAAAACTGGAGGAAGGAACACATTTAATAGTTGTAACAGCGCAAGTGGACATATTTTAAAAAAATATAAGACAAGTAAAAAAAGAAAAAAAAAGTCATGAAAACGATCTGGTGAAATCGAAAGTGTCCACTTTATCCATCTCCTCCAAAAAGAGAAGGCTAAACATAAAAATCTCGCAAATGAATGATCGAACTACGAATAACAATAGCGAAAATGAGCAAACTGTGGAATGCCCTGCATTCCCACAAACAAGCGAAATGGGTGGAACTAACACATTCAATCGTTATAATAGCATAAATGGAAATAACTGGTAGAGCAGAATTTTGAAAAACCAGGAAAGGTTAAAATATGAAAATTAAAGTATTTCAGAAATGATCTGACAAAATCAGAAATATGCATCTTCTACATGTCGTGCAAAACAAACGAAGACTATACTGAACAAGCGCGAGAAAGAACGTCGGAAACACGAATAAAAAAATCCCTGGCTATCTCCACTCACGTGAAATGTGGTACGGAGCGAAGCATGCAGTGTATATCTGCATTCTTGGGCCCTCGGAAATGAAACCGTTGGGTGGTAGAGGTATACAGCCTGTAAATGTCTCGTGTCCTTGAATTACGAAGCGCTCTAGCGCGAGGCATTGAAAAACGAGTGCCCCGGATTGTTCTTTTAGTACGCGTTACGCTCTAGCGTGACGCGTGTTCCGGTATTTTAGTACCGTGACTATTGGCCGCGAGGCCCACCACTGGAGAGGCCGGCGCTGCGATCGTTTAGACGTTACTTGTAGGATCACCGTTCCTATCTTGCTGCGTAGTTGGTTTGCAGCGAGTGGCACTTCGCTTGGGAAGCGCGTTCTAAAAGTAGTTTCGTGTTAATTTCCGTCATTTGAAGTTAATTCTCAGTGCGTCAAGCGCAGTTTGACCTCACGGGAACCTATTAACCGTATCAAATGTAGAACATTTTCAGCAAACAACGTGAGCGTGGTGGTGTGACGTATGCGACCGAAGCGTAAGCAGCGGCTTGTTTCCCCTATCAACAATGTGGACTACGACGATCGCGAAATTAAGTTTCTAGATTGCCCTTGTTTGCAATAAATGTATAAAGCAGGAAATCGTGAAGCGTTTACTGCTCGCAGAAGCACACGCACCCGCCGTGCCTGCCCGCACGGCCGACGGTGCGGCTCAAACCGACGTACAACGCGGCAGCAACAAATAACTTGTCGCCGCTCTTTGAAATCACACAAGTCGTGGAAAAGAAGTTCCATATTGGTGAATGTGGGTGGCGGGATGGAAAATTGTGTTAGGTAGTGTCATCAGCTGTGGTTTTCAAAGCGATGCTCAAATATCTGCCGCGATTTACGCCGACCGGCCGCGGAGGTCGGTCCCAGCGGCGCAGGCCGAACGCGCGGTGTGGTGAGTGACCGAAGGGTGGCGATATCTGCGCGCAAGTATCGGCCGAGGCCGTGGCAGGCATCTTGATCATACGAGAAGGGGGGTGACAGTGCGGTGAAAAGTTGGGTTAGGGACTGTCATTCGCAGCTGTAACGATAGCGGCGATGAAATATCTGCCGCGACGCTAAGCCTAAAGTTCCCAACATTCGATTACGTGCATCCGAAGCCATTGGAGTTGTTGGAGAAGACCCTCTCGTCGCGCGCGCGCGCGTGTTGCGTTTGGGTTCCCCCAACTTCTTTTGGGCCCCAAACGCTCGGTTCTCCTATTCGAAAACTCCCCATTACCCCAAATCATTGCCGACGTGTTTCGCCTCGTACACAGCCTCGCCTTCTGTGAGCAGTCGTGAGTTTCGAAATTGATGCTTGAGAAAAGCCGGCTCACTGTAAACAGACAAAAGCTCACGTTGCAATTATAAATTCCCACGCCGAGGTCCTAATGAAAACTAAATATAGCCTTGTCTAAACCCGCTCGAAGGCTTTAAAAACCCGCGTTCATACCCTTTATACATTGTGGACAAGTTGTCGCGAAAAGTAAACAATCAGCCGTGCAGAGTACAGGCTACGGCAGTGATCGTTAATCAAATCTGGGCATAACTAAAAAAAACATTAATGGGGAAATAGGCACTTATTAAGCCAAACTGCAGACCATAACAACACTTTTAAGAACGTGCGGCGAAGTAATCCGATCACCGTTCTCGCGTATAGTCATTCATTTACCAAGCAATGCGAGCAGTACGCGGTGTTTCTGTGTGCAAGGTGTTGTGCAAGGTGTTTTCCTTGCACACAAAGTCTCGTACATGTACTTGCACAAAAAGTCTCGTACATATCCCGTCACAAGTAGTTCATAATGAGTTTACAGCGCCCTTTTCTCGGCGTCAGTTGCGTTGTCCTTGGCGTTAGCTGGCTGCCTACGAGCTGTCAGTCGCGATGGTAGCAAATGAACGCGGCAGTGTCGCCGGGAATAAGCGAGTCGCTGATTGCTTACCCGGATTATTCGGTCTGCAGACAACTTTTAAATGCGGAGCATTTCTTAGGCTCGCCTTGTCCTTCGTCGTTGATGGCGGCGCCGTCCACACGCTCACCGCGCATGCGGAACTCTCCTCCTTACACCCACAGCTCCGCGATACTACACTATAAAAAAAGAAATAGTTAGCGGCTCCTGGTTTCGATCCCACGACTCTCTGGCCGTAACGGGAGGTACGCGGTGCTCTTCCCACTATGCTACAAATCCGGGACAAGAGCAAGTGCTACGAACGCGCCTTATGTCCTTGACTCATTCAAACTACGCCAAGAAGCTACTGATACAACGAAGGCACGCGAAGCTGAACGTCAACGGAAACGACGAACTGAAAACTTTAGAGGGGGATGCTGAATTTCCCGTGGGAAAGCTGTGGCGGGAAGCGCCACGCGCCTTGCAGCTCAACCAGGCCCGTCCACAGCGCCTCTGATGCTGATTGTGGCAGGATGCCCCTAGGGATTGGCCAACCACAGAATCCATCACGAGATAGATTCGCGTTCAACCACCGTCGTCATCTTCCCGTAGAGGAACCGCCGAAGAAGAAGAAGAACGAGAAGACAAAGCTCCGAAGAGGAGGGCGTGTACATTGCTCTCACCCGGTGCACCAATGTCAACAACCTTTACCTCACCAAAGCTGACGGAAACTACCGATTCTACCACAGAGACAACATCGACAAGAACATGATGGACGAGTTTCGGCGCCTCGAGAACCACCGCCTACTCACCGTAACACAACAGCACTCAATTGCGTGCCTTTGCCACCGGTGTGGACCCGGACGCGGAATTCCCTCTGGCGCTAGTAAAAACCCGATCACTCAACATAACGGCAACACAATGGAACCACACGGAACCGCCACGATGCTTCGCATCCTCATCAGGGTTCCCCACGGGAAGAAGGTGTAATTTTTTTAAACTTCCGGGCGGTCGCCGTGAGGCCCGCGCTCACGTGCACGCGCTCGGCAATTTCCTGGTATTTTTAACGATGGACACAAACAATTGAAATTTTCTAAGCAGCTTCGCCGTTAAAACACCTCAAAAGAACCTAATAGCCTTGACATAATAAGCGTGACAATGGTTTCGCAAAATGTGCCGGCGTGTAACTCAAGCACACTTATAGTTCATGATTGATTAGCTCGTAAGTTGGACGTCGAACACTACTCGAAACTAGGGTTTGCCCTCCGGCTGGGTGGCTCTCCTTACAGGGTTTTATTGGACATACTTATTGGTTCGTTAGATGTTCTTAAGTGCTCCTAAGGCCGGGTTCAGACTGTTGCTGCAACTGTCGTAATAACTTTAAATAATTACGTAATTTCACCTCTCAACCAACCTAACTGCGTGACACGCCGTTTTTTTTTACGTCCATAGATCCCGATATGGCTTTTGCGTCGGTAGTATGAAGATAACGTACAGTTTCAAGAAACTGTAGCTTGATTCCGAAGTCTTTGAATTGACACCGAACTCGCCTTGTGTGCCCTTCCTTTCTACCCTTATCTCTTTGACTTACATCGGCCCTATCGCTTTTGTGTTTAAAACCAATCTACTTTAGTGGCATTGTCCGTCCTTAAGACTACTGCGTGCGCGCCACCTTCAGCGTAAAAGCCTTTGTTTCGTTTCTACCGGTGCTTATTTTGGAGCCCCACTCACTTTTATATGAATCTGCTGAAGAGATATATTTGGTGGCTATGCATTTTCTTGACGTTTTTATGTGCCTGGCCTACCAGTGCGCGCTTGTTCTAGCCCGTTTTATTCATTTTAATTTATTGCCATCACCCATTTCAAGTTGCAAACCGTATCTACAAGTGGCATGTCTGCGCTCTTGCGTTGCATTTAAGGCCGGGTTCAGACTGTTGCCGCAACTCTCGCAATAAACTAAAAACATGACGGCATTTCCTTTCTCAGCCAACTGAACTGCGTGGCACGCCATTTTTTTTACGTCCATAGATCACGATATGGCTTTTACGTCGGTAGTCTGAACATAGCCTAAGACATTCATTTGGTATATTTCTACCCCGACCAACTGTTGCACACTCCGTCGAACAAAACCAGGGACTAAAAGGTTCGCGCATTCTAAGTAGTGACTGCTGTGGTTCATCTACGTAATCTACAACTTCGTGTTTTGTTCCGGCGATATCCAGCGTCCACAAAGAACGAGTCTAGGAATGATGTTTAATGCGCTTTTGCCTAGTAATTACACGTTCATGGCGTCACGTTTCCTCCCGGCTTGGCAGGCCCTGTAGACTCACCCTTCAAAAACGAGAATTATGGATTGGAACTACTAAACAATTACACAAAAATGGTTCAACTTTAACACTTCTACACCTGGCTGTCACGAGCAAAAGGAAAGACTTCGCATACGGTGTTTCTGGCAAGTTAGCCTTTGCTTGAGATTTCGTGGTTTGGCGTCTTGCTATATATACAGGATGATTGCATTCATCCTTTCACTTGCGCTAAAACGCACGTAGAGACAGCCCAGCCGGCGCTCTATCGATGGTGAGACTGAGGGACCAAACACGGGCGAAGCAGCTGTTTAATTTTAGCTTATTCACGTTGTTAGCTTGTTCTTAAGCGCATACACGGGTGGCCCAGCTGGCGCTGAGCGATCACTAGCAGGCGAAGCAGCCGTTTCAACCTTCCTGCCTAGAAGCTGCTCTTAGCATGCACTCGATGGGGAGAAGCTCTTACCAGCAAGTAAACAGGCTAGAAAACTCTGGCTTTCCTGACCACATCCTGTCAGCGGTTAGCCAAAAGTTATACTGGACCAAGTCGGGTTGTGAAGGCCACTCGGGAGACGGCTACGAAAAGAAAACAGACAGGGTGCCAGTCATTTATAATGTTCCGGGATGTCGCATTCGAGCAAGTAAAACGGTAACTGCTGTGAAGTTAGCGTTGTTTTGTCTGCACATAAAAAAAAATTTGCTGGCATCTGCTCTGTCGTGCAAAAAAAATTATGTATATTGTTTTCACACTGCCGATAAAACCAGGTCGCAAAAACATTACAGTACCTGCCGAACTCCGTGCTTCCTGTAAGAAATTACCCTAATATTAGATACGGGACTTCAAAAATGTGAGTAAAGACAGTTTAAGTCTTAAAATGTGCCTTCAAAAGCACGCCGTGTTATGGAGTATCGCACAAGGCAGCCTGCTCCGTCACATAAAATCTTCGCTTAGAGCGCAACATCTCCCCCCCCCCTCCACCAATCAGTAACTGGACGCACGCGAAAGAATCTCATGACTTAAATTACTTTTGTTACTTTTGTGCCACCCAGTATATCCTTCTCTTGGTGCCTATATTAGATATGGGCATTGTTTTTCGCCGTACTCACGATATTAGCTTCTTGCTCAGTCTACTGCCATCTATAAGGGCGTTCTTTTCGCTTTGTAGAATATGGTAGCACCCAGCACTTACATATCGAAGACAATAGCTTGGTGACAACATTTCTCAGCGTCATAGCAAATACCTCTATCCAACCGAAACAATAGAACGTCCCAGAGCCATCGCACTCATTTCGATTGGAAAACGTGCGTGTACTCAGCATAACACTGCAGGTAGATTGGGCAGTCGCTCGCGTCCGAAAGAGCAATGCCGATGCAAGAGCACTTATATAAAGCATCATAAATTCTCCGCAGGGTTGTTCGACACTTTATATTTGTAAGTTCTCCTGGGTCCACTTTTGTTTTAGGACGTGTGATGCCACATCCCTTCGATTTTCTCATGTAATTTGTTTCATGTATTGTTGTACGAGAGCATTTAGGTGGTCAGCTATAGGCAACCACTCGAAAACGGCCCGCCCTCTTTTCGAGCGAACATGGGAATAAGAAAGAAAGTTTGACCTTTGACCGTTAGGAAATGGCGAGGACCGTTGCGCCGACAGGTACAATCGGATAAAGCCGAATTTATCGCATGCATTCCAGGCGTTATTAAATTCCTGCTAAAAGCTTATTTTTTTTCTCTTCTCTCACGCCTAAAATACGGCTCGGGAATTTCTCTTATTACACAGGTTCGTCATTTACGGTTTTTTTTCCTCGAAAAGAATTCTGGCATGTGCCAGAAATGCGTACATGTAATCGGAGCCAAATTGCTACCACTAGGTGTGTAGGCAGTTTTGTTAAAATGAAACAAAAGTTCACCTATCCCCGTAGTGGAGGTTTAGCGCATGCGCATTAAATACGAAACATAAGCTTCCACAAAAAAAAAAGCCACCATGCAAGGGCAAGGAAAAGACATCTGCCGGTGTTTCAAGTACATCCCGCGCAACTTGTGTTTAATTTAACCCGAGCCCCCTTGTTGGTATGTGTCATGTGCTGAAGTAAAGCCCGCCATACCAAGCGCACGACAAGCGAACCTACAGTGCAATCGGAAGGAGGCCCATTAATTACTCGCCGATCCCGCGCTTCGTATGCATCATGCATACGCATCGGCCTGCAGGTTTCTGATTTTCATCCCACCGTCACGCTCCGGCGCTACTCCAGTACAACGGATGGAAACATTCCGTTCCCTTTTGAGTACAGGTCAGGCGCTTCTGTGCGCAGACAACGCTGCATACTGGTTCGCTTGGAACACTCCTCTTATTCTTTTGAACAACTTCAAAAACAACCCCGTTCGACCTCAGCGTATGTGGAATATAATGGTGGGTTTTGGAGCGAAAGGCCTGGGTTCGAACCTCAGAAAAGCAACTTTTTCCAGGTCCCATGATCTCTTAAAGGGACTCGGCAACACTTCCGATAAACGCTTTTACTCTTTCCTTCGCGCCTTGAAGCATTGTGAAAGCTATAGTTATTGCCCACATGCACGCAGCGGCACTGCGTGATCTGCTCGGCGCGCAGCAGATCCGCCTTCCGTTCTGCTTTGCTTTCGGGACTTTTTTAAGTAGCTATCGAATGCTTTTATTGCTACAACTGAAAGAAATCCGGTCAATAGTTGCTCACCCCTGTAACGACGCAATTTTAGCGCTGGAAGAAATCCAAAACCGGAAAAGAGAAAATTTTTAGAGAAAATTTTTAAGTTTTCAAATGCGCATTCAGCAATAATTTTTGGTTGAGATACCATGTGATCTCCTATTTTAAGTACTGGATGTATTTGTTGACTACGTTCTGAAAGCATTTATGATTTATAGAAAAGTTTTTCTAAAGTGCCTCAGGGGCCCGCTAACTGTAAAATGTACTCTTAGCTCAGTTCTGCACATTCTTTTGCAAATAAGGGTGGTAGGTATCTTTTAGGTCGGACTAGGTTCGGGGCGAAGTTTAGCAACCCGTTTATATAAACTCTGCATCGCACCGGAGGTGACGGGTTTGTACCTGTCTCGAAACGGAAATCACCATACGGCGGAATTCGGTGATTGATTCCAAAGAAGAAAAACTTTTTGTGCGGGGTGATCTGACGTGGGCTGAGAATGTCGCAATTAGGTGTGCAACTATTTGCCGATTTTTCGTGGTTCCTGGGCTTTAAGCTGGATTTGCACAGTTCTTAATGAGAAGACATTTATTCTTAAAATACAACGCCCTGCTTTCCCCTCGTTAAACAACGTAAAGCTTGTGTCTATTCCAAATATTTTTTCCGTGTGTAAGCAGTGCGGAGGCAGTGCTTTAAAGTAAAGTGTAATAAATTTCTTTACATTGCCGTGACATACAATTACACAGGGGCGGAGTGAAATTTTAAACTTTTTTTACCAAGCCTTAATGATCAGCTTAAATGATTGATATGTCCCGACGAGATGTCGCCATTGTAAATTCACTCCAGTATAGAGTCATTCAGAGAGAGAGAGAGTGAAGTAAACTTTATTGAGAATGTCCGGCGGAGGTAGCGGGGAGGACCACGCAGGGTCGCCCGCCACCCGACGTAGTTAAGGCGTCTTCGGGGTGTTCCCTCCCCGACTCCCGCTAGTCCGGCCCGCTGTCGACCTGTGGGGTTTATACCCCCGGTCTCCAGCCGGCTCAGCCCCACGCGTTTGTCGGGCAAGAGCCACCTCGAGCCGCTGGACGGCCTGCAATTGTTCTGTCAAGTCCTGCGAAAACACTGCACGAGCTATGTCTTCCGGCAGTCGCCCGGGAGAGGCGACCGCTTCTTTCGGATGTAGGTCACAGTCCCAGAGGATGTGGGTCAAAGTTGCTTTAGCACTTTTGCACACACTGCACACTTCACTTTCGAACACATCCGGGCACACGTAACGCGCAAGCGCCGGCGTGAGCACGGATCTAGTTTGAAGTTGTCTGTATAACACCGCCTGTTCGCGTGTCAGTCCCGGGTGGGGCGGGGGCATGGTTCGGCGACCGTACCGGTACCAGCCCAGCACCTCCGTATACCCGAGTAGTAAGTCCGTTTCGTCGTCGTCGTCATCACTGCACATATAACAGTCTTCACAGTCCGCTCCTTCCGCCGAGGCGAAGGCGGTGGGGGCGGCGAATCGTGACTGCTTCCGTTGCCGCATTCGTTACCGCCTGAATTTTGACGGCGACCTCAAAAGAAAAGCCTTTGAAGTCATAGCAGGACCTAAAGTACATGTAACCAGAAAAGCTGCGCCAGAAAATCTTCGAGGCCGGAAGTTCTGGCAACACGAAAACGCGCGCTTGCGATATCCCCTCCTGCAGACAGAAAAATGCCCAATAAACTTGGCCTTGAAATGGCGGGTCTGACAATCTTCGCAGCCGAAACTGCGTGACGCTTGTTTGTGTTTATATTTATTTTCGCCAGCCACGCTTACTGCTGGTATATCTAATGCTTTCAGGACAAAAGGTGAGGCGTTACGTCACACAGCAGAAGCTCCTCCTGAAAGAATAGGTAAAAATGACGCCTGCTATTGGCGGTGAGATGTTTGAGTGGCGCCCTCTGGCTCTGACGTTGGCTTAGGGACTCGCGCCGCTGTCGTCTGCTACACTCCGCTGTGAGGGGCAACAGTGCCTGGGATAGATATTGCGCGCTTTGATCATGTCGTGCATAAAAAGCATATTTTAGTAATTCGGTTATTTGTGCCAGCTTCTGACACACCTGAATAATTCCAAGCTGTATCCCCCACAAGTTTGCAACACAAGATGAGAGAGAGAACAACTTTCTTCAGAGGATCGGTCAGAAGATCTGTGTAACTCGTTCTTTCTGCGTATTCACGAGGTTCAGCGCTCAGAGCTCCTCGATAAGTGTTCAAATACGCTGACTTCCTTCAGTATTTATGAGATGCTCTTATGAAGACTCAAGAGTGTAATGCCACGTACCAAGCAGCGGGGCCCTACACGCGCTTCGCACAGCAGGAAACAAAGCGGCTGTCTTCTGTTTCTTTCGTTGTTGTTAACTTGAATCATACTTTTTTTCTGTGCCCAACCCATTAATTATTCTGCACCGCCACAAATGTCTTATTAGAAGGTTTGGGGATGTTTCGAGGCTCACAAAGATAGTGTGATATTTTCTTCAGGTTGTATGGCATACATTCCCTTCTTCACAAATTGGCTTTCGTTACGGCTGCGTGCAAAAAGGTGCATATCCGCAGCGTGCGTTGTTTATTCACATGCAAACACAACGAGAACGTTTGTGCTACGCCACCGCGATCGCGCCCCAGACAACGTTGTGCATAGTACTCGAAGGCGGCTTCTGTGCTCCGAATTTATATCGTAGCCATTGTTATCATAACGACCTGACTCTCAACCCGAACAATGATAACATGATTACGGTGTTGAAAGCCTAAAACACTCGCTAACGAAGGGAGTAAATAGTATACGTCCAAATATTACAAGAATCGAACCCAATGAATATTTCCAAGCCGCGCTATTGTTTTCCAACCCTACCAGGCGTAAAAAGAAATCCTGGTCTGATTGGGATGGCGTTCTATGAATTGAAGAAATTACTCTTACTCTCTTATCCTGGAGTGAGGACCCGGCCCAATAATCAGCTCGACTTTACTGTTAAAAAATGTTTTCTCCTCCTCCTGCTTCTCCTCTTCCTCTTGAGTAAAGTTTTTCTATAACACGTCTGCAATATTTGGGCGAGATGGATGTAAGAAATGAAACCGAAATATCATCCCAGGCCTGAACAAACATAGTGTTACCGTATATCTAGCGTAGACGTGACTCGTTTTGCTCAATAAACCTTCGAACTGGTTAGAAGCCTGGTTTAAAACGAGCACGCGCCTATGCGCACAGCAGGTTATTTGGAACTCAACCTACATTTTCTGCGCGCCATAGTGCATGTCGGCATACTTTAATGTCATGGCAACGTAAAGTGATGTGATACAATACTTTCGAGAATTCGGCAAGGTTGCAAAAACTGTTTTACCTTACAAATGAGAACCGGGAATCGTAATGCCTCGTACCAAAACCGACAGCCCCGAAGGCCTGGAATTTGTTTTGGTCTTGTATTTTTGCCGTTGTCGGTTACTAGCAGCTGGCTGCTACCTATGTTCGAAAGATTGCTCAATACAGAAGCTGACGCCTAGCTCCGATGCTTCGCGCTCCGCACAGGACCGGCTGCGCAAGGAACGGGGCGACGCCGGAAATTTCTTCCGTAGCGGTATCCAAAATAATACTTCAACTCTCGCCTTAAGCTAGTGTATCCGATTTTAAGTTTATTATTATGATAACAAGTTACGCACACGCAATATCTGGTGGGGAAAAACATCAGACGTCAAACGAGCGCTCAGAAACAGCAGGGAGAGCGAGCCCGAGTGAAGCAGACGACAAAACGAGAATCCCTAAGCCGACGTCACGGAGGCGCGCTTCGCAGCGCCGCCTGTGGTCGCGCTCACCGCCAATAGCATCTAAAGCCTCTTTCTTGACGCATCATGGTCAGTGGTATCATCGGCACTTTCTTTTCTGCATATTGGCCTTCTTTATACAACCGACACAGAGCGAAGAAGATGTGCACATTTCCATAAGATTATTTCCTTTTCGCCCTCCTCCTTTTATCTCTCCAGTGAATTGCGTGCAGCGTTGCGTCAATATACCAATACAAGAGCAACGAGCCAGGCAGCGCGTTTATGTTAGTTCTTGAATAACTTCGCAAAAACTTTTTCGGAAACCCCGCTGATGTCGCTGCTCACTATGATACAAATTTTATTGAGAATGTTTGTTGGTCTGGGGAGTCATAAAGAGCACTATAAAAAAGTAACGCGCTGTAGAGTCGTTATTAAGCCGTATAGTATCCTCTGAAGAACTCAAGGTGCAGAAGATCGAGTTTTCTACTAAATAAGTATTTTGAGGCCAACTCAAGATATAAATGCAAACATAGTGAAAATTCTTTTCAAAGCTGGGGATGAGGCGGGCAAGGCTTGGAGGCATACCTGTAAGGAGTGCGTAACAGTGTATTACTCAATGGAAGAGACAAAAAACGCGCTTTTAGAGTACCGCAAAAGATTATTGGTTGTTAGGGGATCTGTCCGCAATCAATAACCCGGCACACACATATTTCCATTCGGACGGAAACTTTAAACAAACGCACCTTCCTGGCTCCCTACACTTTAATCAAATGACTTCTTTGTACGTATCTCATTTGTGATGAGGATAAACTCCACATTACCAGACAGCAACGGCCGAAGCTCCGTAATGCTAGAAGAACCAAGAACCGGCTGTGTAAGCAAATATCATCTGTAGAAGCAACAAAAAAATGAAAAAAAGGTTTTTCTGACTGTTGCTAGAATTTCCAATCGATGCGTCTTGAAATGCGTCGATGTATATATATATATATATATCTATATATATATATATATATATATATATATATAGCGAATCAGAAAATGGGAAATGAGGGGCTCCGTGAAAATAGACAGAAAATAAGGGTTGGCAGTCAAGAAAACCTCGGAAAGCAAAGGGGAGGTTGTGGTGGGTCATTGCAAGAGATGAAGAATTTTTTGAGTCGAAAGAAAGTGGTGAAAAAATGCCGCCGGGTGGGATCCGAACCCACGACCTCCAGAATACCGGTCTGGTGCGATGACCACTACGCTACCGGCGGGCTGTTTCCCCAGCACTTTCTCGGGTATTTTATGTTAGGTATTTTTGTTTCCTGCACTTGGGGCTGGTAGCCAGCGCCACTCGGACTACTCGGGGTGAAGGCCTTCTTTTTACCCCCGGGCCGTGACTCGAGTGTCTACGACATGTCGAGAGTGGTCGACCAGCGTTGAACCCTCTTAAGCTCCCTTTGGCACCAAGACTGCCAGAACAGAGGCCCTCGCTAAGCATGTAGTGAATCAGAAAATGGGAAATGAGGGGCTCCGTGAAAATAAGACAGAAAATAAGGGTTGGCAGTCAAGAAAACCTCGGAAAGCAAAGGGAGGTTGTGGTGGGTCATAGAAAGAGATGAAGAATTTTTTGAGTCAAAAGAAAGTGGTGAAAAAGTGGTAAAACCACTTTCTTTCCGACTCAAAAATTCTTCATCTCTTTCTATGACCCACCACAACCTCCCCTTTGCTTTCCGAGGTTTTCTTGACTGCGAACCCTCATTTTATGTCATATATATATATATATATATATATAATATATATTATATATATATATATATATATATATATATATATATATATATATATATATATATACAGAAACATAGGTCGGCAGTGTACAACGCCAAAGGAGGCATAGGGGTGTGGTTAGGCTCTTTTTTTTACTACGGTTAATGAAGTTAAGATTTTTTTTAATATAAGGAAGAAAGAAAGAAAGAAAAACACGCGCCCAGAGTGGGGACCGAACCCACGCCTTTCGCGCGCCCCACTCTGGGCGCGTGTTTTTCTTTATTTCTTTCTTCCTTATATTAAAAAAAATCTTAACTTCATTAACCGTAGTAAAAAAATAGAGCCTAACCACACCCCTATGCCTCCTTTGGCGTTGTACACTGCCGACCTATATATATATATATATATATATATATATATATATATATATATATATATATATTTATTTATTTAGAGAGAGAGAGAGAGAGATTACAATGATCGGAAGTTTCTAGAAGCTTCTAGTCATGGGGTGTGTGTGAGGTGGAGCTGCGCGAATTTTCAATTTTCGACAAATCTGCAATGTAAGAGCTAACACTTTAACATACTTCTTTCATAGAGATCTAGAGCACCTTTGTACCAAATTTGAATCTCCTAGCATCAATACTTTTGGAGATGTAAACGTTTTCTTTTCTACGGCACCGGGGTGGACGCGTTGAGTCATACCTGGAGTCAAAGTAAGCAAAACAAACCTAGTGAACTTCCACGACAGGGTGACTTCTTAAAGGACATACTTGTGTTATCGCGGGACTGTTCCGATAGTTTTACAAGGTAAATCAGCTCGCTATGCGCATTTTTGTTAACGTTAGAGCCAAAAGCCGAAATGTAAACGCAACAGTCACCCCTATTCGTCGAAGGTGCCTGTGCCGAAATCGCTGAATAAGCAAGTAATTCCCCCGGCGGGGTCTTTAAACAGATACAATAGGCTAAAAAAACCTTCCACTGCTTCGCACAGGCACTTAAAAACCGGGAAAGGCCGTGAAATAACAGCGCTCATCGAAACGCGATATAAACAATTAACCCGCAGTAACCACAAGCCTAATCTGCCAGGCCAGCGTGGTTAAATTAAAAAAAAAGGTAATTATTCGCTAGGCGGAGGTCAAAAATGTTCGCAAAGCTCAAGAAGACCTTTCGCACCATCGGACACTAAGTTATGGAGGGAAAAACTGTCTGGGGCTTAGCTCCGCTAACCTTGGATATGCAAAGCAAAAGCTTGGCTTAGTCTGATTGAGTCTTGGTTTCGCTTGGTTAACCTTTGATTTAGCTGTATTGACGAAAACGACTCAAAGCCTTTCAGTTCCGTGCAATGCTCACAGAAGGAGGCCGGGCGAACGCGTCGTTCATTCATGGCGAACGCACCGTTCCTCTTCGCCGGGCGCGAGACGAGTCACGTTGCCCGAAACGACCCAGTGCCACATGCATGGGAGGCTGCGGGGGTGGTCGGCTGCCTCGGCCGCAGCGGCGGTGGCGACCGTTGTCAGCGCCCGCAGGCGCCAACAAGCGAGTCCGGCGAATCATGCGATGCGCTTCGAGGGGTGTGTCGCCGGGGGTGTGTATCCGGTCAAAAGGTCATTTCCGCATCCTCCATGAAATCGCTGGACGAAAGTATTAAAGCTTTGCTTTAAAAGCACTAAGTAAGTTCAGCGCTGCGTCAGAAATGCCGCGCCGATACCGGGCTAGGAATAGGATGACGGCACAGGAACACCGGTAGCATCGCTGAAATTGAAAACCTCGACAACCCCTGGGCGCACAGAAAAGTACAAACACATGACTTGAATGCCGGAGCAAGGGCTACCTAGATATGTATTCGGTTTTTTGTATAGAAAATACGGATATAGAGCCTTTCCAAAACGGTCGTGGACTCAACGTTTTCGGAGTTTAAAGAACACAGGTTTTCCTAACTTTTGCGCATCCCTGCCAAAAGGCAATCGTTGTTGGCGCATCACATCATAAACAGATTTTCGGTTTCGAATAGTACTAATAAGGCGAGGAAGGACTCTTATACAAAACCAGCCGCCTTTTTGCCAGCTGAGCTTCAACTACCGATTCTTTTTCGTAGCTATAGACCTTATGCAAAGTGCCGCCATCTACCGGAAGAAAAACGAAACGAGCACGCGACGCCTTGTTGGGGGATGGCGGTCGCGGGATTGCTTGGCACGGAGCAAGGAGGCACGGAGCGTGCGACATGCTTTCTCGGCTTGGCGATTCTTTTATATTCAGATTCAAGCGCAGCAAAATGAGCGGCGAGTGATCTGTGGACCTTTCTCCGTTGCCCTCATTTGCGGGCGACTTCGTAAATACGCATTATGCGTCGAAAAAACAGTCAGGGAGGCACCGGCAGAGGAAGCTGTTGGATGCTGTCGCGTTCCTTCTTTTTTCTTTTTTAGGCTTTGAGAACAAACATTGAAAGTACATCCGTGTTGGTTCGCATCCTGCGGGTTTCTCAGGAGGTCATTCTTCAAACGCTTCGAAACGTGCGGGGCTGTCCTGAGGTTGAAATGGCGGATGGAGGCACTCGCGATATTGCTTTACGCTAAGGATCCTCTGGGACGCAGAGGAAACCTGCAAAAAATAAAAAATAAAATAAATTGCACACCTTGCATTTTTGAACAGCGGAGCTGTTGTAGCTGGCCGTAATGTGTAGCGCGTAACGTGTGTGGTGTGTAACGCGATAAACATTGTCAATAAATTACCAATAAATTACCAATAAATTGCCAATGAATAATTAAATTACCAATAAATTGCCGAGCGCTGGTGAGCGCGTTCCTCGCGGCGACCGCCGAGCTTCCCAGCACACGCAAAGGCTTTAGCGAAAAAAAAAAAGAAAAATTGTGAGAACCTTAAAGAGCGAGAAAATGCCGAGCGCTGGTGAGCGCGTGCCTCGCAACGACCGCTCAGCAACCTTTGCTCGCGCCGTGGACATACAAACTGGGTGCACACTACCGCTTAGAAAATTCCGCTCGAAAAATTTGATCTTGGGAAAATAGGCTACGGCCGAACAGGAGGCGACGAGCGGTAAATGACCGATACACTGAATTACTACGTACGTTACATGAAAGAATGGCAAACGAAAGAATGCGTCCTACTTCCATAAAAGCCTACCGAACGTCTAGGATAAAAAGAAAACGCGGGCCCGCAAAGCTCGAACGGCAGACTTAAAACTCTACCCGCACGAAAAAGTACAAGCTGACCCATGCAGTGCGCCTCAACTACAAGCAGGCAGGAGTGCTCGGCGGCAAATACAGGGCTAGAAAATAGTTCACTTTGATACCTTTTTAGTCCTGCACATATTATTCGTTTCGTGACTATGCGTGCGATCTAGTTATAATATTACTGCGCGAAGGGAAGTCAACACCCGCAAGCGACTTCACGCAGGGCTCGAGTCATGCTTCCGCTGAGAAATAAAAATAAATGTGTACGCTATTTCCGTGGTCGTCCTCGTATCGTGATTGTGCACAGCAAGTTACACGGAAGTATTTGGGCATCTGGATAAAGATAAATGCCGACGTGCGCGTCGCTAACCCCGGGCCATCATGTACACAGCGGTATCCGGAGATCCGGGAATCCCCCAACATGGCGGAAGCGCACGCAGTTCCCGCAAGAGGGCGCCAGTTTTTGCATCAGGTCTATACACTTGGGAATTACACTGGCTTACCTATCCAACGGCCAGACGTCAGTGGATCTCACCAGTAAGCCAGTGTCTGAGCTTCGCGCGTATGAAAAAAACCGACAAACGCTGGCTCAATAGCACTGCAGGCGTGCGCGGCAACGTTGTCCGCGGGAGAGTTCTCTCGATTTTTCGCTCTCTTTCTTCTGGCTCTCTGTGAGCAACCCATGCATGTATGGAGTGCCGCCGTCTCTGTAAGTAACCATCATCCCGTATACTTAAGGAGCTACACTACAAAGGTTCAACCATTCTAGGAAGGCTCCAAGGGACATATACAGCATTCCCTCACCAGAGAAAGATCTGGCTACCATGGTGTAGTAGTTGGCCGCCACCTCCCATGACTAACCAACTCAACTCTCAGCCCTCAGCCCACAGCAGTTGTAGAGCACCTGTCCACGGTGGCGATCAGAACAACGATACAGCAGAGGGTGCTAAGAATCTCTCTGTCCGGACAGGCCGCCATTGGTACTTGACCCTGGCAACGTTCAAAGCACGCACCCTGTCTAGTGAGGGAAGCTTCGCTGCACTACTAGAATAGCTCTACAAAGTTAAGTACGACAGGGTTAAGCGAAGTTAGAAGGACCGAGAAGGCTTCATGGAGCTCACTAGCGGGCATGTTCTTTGCTAAATTAGACCTCAACAAAAGAAAGAACACGGGGTGGAACTTTTAATCCACACAGAAACAGCAGGAAACGTGAAGGCGTTTTTCAGAACTAGCGACAGAGTCGTGGCTGTTGTGATCAAGTCAACAAGCCATACAGGTTAAAGATAGTGCAGGCCTATGCGCCAACAACCAGCTATGATGACGAAGCCGTAGACAGCTTCTACGAGACCTCGAATCAGTAATGGGGAAGGCAACAACGCAGTTCACGACTATGATGGGAGACGCTAAGGAGAAAATTGGAGAGGGGCCTGTGGGAAACTTCAGAATAGACAATCGCAACAGTCGAGGAGATACACTGTTATAATTCGCACAGGTAATAACCTGAGGCTCAGAAACACATTCTTCTAGAAACGAAGGAATTGAAAATGGACGAGGAAAAGTCCCAATGGTAAAACAAAAAACGCAATTTACTTGATTTTAAGTTTCAAGCCAAGTATCGTGCAAGACGTAGAAGTGCTAAGTACGATTATGAGCAGCGATCATAGGATGTTTAGATGTGTAGGGAGTGGACGCGGTTGGTGTAGTGGAGCCAAAGGGTAGCCTCGAACTTAAACAACCAGCCTGAGAAATAGCGTGGCTGGAACGCCGGTATAGACGGGTCCCCTCACGTCTAACCCGCGCCACAAGGCTGCACCCGAGCCTGTGCTCAACACTTCAATAGCTCAACGCTACCTCTTCTGGACGGGCGTATACGCTCCCCAAAATAAATGTAGGAAGCCGCACCAGCCGCACCGACCGAGTCCGCTTCCTACATGTGTAAGCTAAGGCTGAATCTCAAAAGAGGAAGAAAGAAACTTGTAAAAACTAAGAAACCCCGCCTGAAGTCAGTCAGAGCCAGATCTAGAGAGTTTGTAATACCTGTTCAAAACAAATCCATGCTTCTGAACGAGGAGAACGAGGTCACTGTAGACAGTCTAAATGACAATCTAACATCAGTATTCAGTAAATGAGCAGCGGCTGTGGGAGAAAAAACATCTCGAGAACAAACTGGAAAACTAACTACGAAAGCGAAAGAACTAATTACCAAACGTAGGAATGTGAAAGTGTCAACTACGGCTGACCAGATTGAATTAGTCGAGCTTTCTAAACTGATTAAAAGAGTGAACCAAACGACAATCGTGCATATAACATGGCACTGATCGAGGAAACGCGGCAAAAACGGGGCAGCTGGAAGGCAATGAAGAGAAAGCTAGCCATCGGCAAATGAAAGATTTACGCACTGAGAGACGAGCGGGTAATATGAAAGCAACAACATGGATGAGATAATAAAGGTGGAAGAACGATTCTGCACCAGGCTGTCTGCCAGCGATGTTAGACAGGGGAAACTACTGAGAGTACAAGCTAGCTGTACTTTCGACGTCCCAGAAGTAACTGAAGAGGAAATTGGAAAGACGCTCAAATGCATGAAAATAGGAAAAGCTGCAGGTGAAGACGGCGTAAGCGGGAAAAGAAGGGGGGGGGGTCTTTTGAAACAGGTCGGAGATATTGTACTGGAAAAGTTTGCTGTGCTATTTTTGGAATACTTAAAATGACTCAAAAAGTGCCGATAACCTGGAAAAATGCCAACATTTCTCTGATTCCAAAGACCTAAAGCATTACCGACAAATCAACCTACTTGAAGTTGTTCACAAGCTGTTTACAAAAGTTATGGTTAGCCGCATAGGTGACAGCTTGTATTACCAAGCCAGAGAGCAGGCTGGGTTTACGGAAGGGTACTCAACCATGGATCACAACCCTGTCGTCAATCAAGTGACAAAAATCCGCAGAGTGCATAAACCCCTTTGCATGACTTTATAGATTATTAGAAAGCGTTTGATTCTGTACTCACCGTTTCCGGGCTAGAAACA